>PVJC01029268.1:0-22375 GCA_004026665.1 Murina feae
GCTGAATTCAGACTTGTCCTCCTTAAACAGGTTCTCAGTATAGCTCACATTTTAAAGTCTAACCCATCATAGTCAGTGACAGAAATTGAACTATTAGTTTCTTTTCCAGTTAAATAAAATGTTTATAATTTGAAAAATTTTGTGAGTTCATAGGATATGGTTTATACTCGAATATTCTTTTAAAAGACACTTCCCCTCTATACCAGGAATATATTAGTATAACATATGTTATACAACATATATGTTATATATTCTGACATATAAGTAGTTGTGTTCCTAGTTACTGAGTCAGCTCTGGTGATCTAGGATGAGTACATTAAAAATATATCTCAACATGCCCACAATATTACTGAGAATCTGATGCTAAGAAATGCCCTGCAAACAATGAGTTTACTAAATCAGTGTTATGGGGGAGTATACAGATAACAGACTACTGTTCGTTGAGTGGATATTTACAAGTTAAGCCTAACCTCTGTCTAATAGCCATATTATTTTTTTTTAAATGTTGGAATTTTTTTTATGTCTAGACTAATGAGTCAAATTATGGTCAGTTCTAAATTTCTTCATGATGATTAAAAGTGAAATTCATCTTCATGGCATGTGTACAGAGTCTGGAATTTTGAATGTTGCAATAATAGAACATCACGGAATAGCCTTTACTTGTTGAGGGGCCACCTGTACTTTTAACTCTGAGCAAACATTCGCCTAATATTTACAAGATGCTATGCTAGAATTATAATAGTTCCTAATTTATTATAATGCTTTGTCTAACAGTACAAACTGTTTTCAGACTCAAAGGATCCTCTTGATCTACCCAAACCCTCCCAACACAGAAAGGAAATGTGCCATCACCCTGTTTGACTGGACCAAAGCAGGCCCACCCCACTGTTTTCATCATATGCTGAAAGAATCACAGTTTGAGCAATTTGCTGTCCACATCTTAGACCAGAGAAAAAGAGAGAAGTGGAAACCAAACTAGTGAACTCAGTTGTTCAATTTAAACTTCAGGTATTGTTTTCTCTGGCCTAATGTTATCCAAATATTAGAATCATTTAATTATTTTTAACTAGAGGGCTGGTGCACAAAAATGTGTGCACTTGTGGTGGGGGGTGTCCCTCAGCCCGGCCTGTGCCCTCTCCCAGTCTGGGACCCCTTAAAAAATGTCCACCTGCTGGTTTAGGCCTGCTCCCTGGGAAATCGGGCCTAATCTGGCAGTCAGACATCCCTCTGCCAGCCTGGGAGCCCTCGGGGGATGTCCACTTGCCAGCAGGGAGCAGGCCTAAGCTGCAGTCAGACATCCTTAGCACTGCTGAGGAGGCAGGAGAGGCTCCCACCACTACCACTGTACTGGCAGCCATCAGCCTGGCTTGTGGCTGAGAAGAGCTCCCTGTGGGAGTGCACTGACCACCAGGGGCAGTTCCTGTATTGAGCATCTGCTCCCTGGTGGTCAGTGTGTGTCATAGTGACCAGTCATTCTCAGTTGTTCTGCTGTTAGGGTCAATTTGCATATTATCCTTTTATTATATAGGATAGAGGCCTAGTGTATGGGTGGGGCCTGCTGGTTTGTCCTGAAGGGTGTCCCAAATCAGGGTAGGGGTCCTGCTGGGGTTCCTGGCCAACCTGGGTGAGGGGCTGAGGGCCATTTTCAGGCTGGCCACATCCCCTTCAGGGAGGAGGGTCCTGCTGGGGTGCCTGGCCAACCTGGATGAGGGGCTGATGGCTATTTGCAGGCTGGCCACAGCACCCAGCAACCCAAGCTCCCAGCGAGGCTGGCTGGAAGCAGGTATTTGGGTTTTATTTATCTTCTATAATTAAAACTTTGTTGCCTTGAGTGGAGGCCACATCTGGCCTAAGCAGCTTTCTCCATCACCAGGGCAACGAAGCCTTCTGTGGCTGCCGGCCATCATCTTGGTTGGGTTAATTTGCATATAATCACTCTTATTGGCTAGTGGGCATGGCTTGGGATGTAGCGGAGTGATGCAATTAGCATATTACTCTTTTATTAGATTAGACGATATGAATCAGAGCAATATTCTAAAACTCATATTTCTGAAAAAAATTTATGAACATGGAAAATTATTTTGATATAATTTTAGGTGTTCACATAACTATATATGAAATATAATATTAATTTAAAATATCAAATGCAGATAGATAGAGACACAGAAGAAAATCCTGGAAAGGAATACATCAAACTATCAGTGGTAGTTAGGAGCTCAACTTCATAAATCACTAGGAAAATATAAATTAAAGCCACTGTATAACAACACTGTATCCATCAAAATGGCAGAATTGAAAAACACACACCAAGTTTTAGTGAAGTTGTGGAGCAACTAGAAGGCTCATCCTTTGTTAGGAGTATAAATTGGTACAACCACTTTGAAACACCACTTGGTAGTATCTATTAAACTGAATGCATATGCAGACTCTCTATATAAACTGTGATCCAGCAAGTCTACCCCCAAATAAACAGTTAACATAAATGTACACATATGCTCACTACAAAACATGTACAAGACTGCTCATAGTGGAACTGTTTGAAATTGCCCCAAAGTGTATCTTCATTGCTATGAGAACAAATGAGCTGTGACTATTCAGCACACTATAAATAAATCACATAAATCTCTATGTTCTCTCAATTCATATTATATATAAATCAAAAGTAGACAAAATGTACTCATGTCATTAGAAGCCAGGATAAAGGTATTTATATTTGATGACAAAAGGGGATGTGAAATGGGGAAGATTCTGAGGTGCCGATAATGTGTTGTTTCATGATTCAGGAGCTGGAAGCTGGTCAACAGGCGTGATTGTAAAAATTTACTTAGCCAAATACATATAATCATTGTAATTTTAATTGTTTTTCTATACAATTAAAACTCCAAAAAAGGGGGAAAGTTAATAGTTATCATTTCTCCACAGTGGGATATGGGCAAATTTTAGATTCTTCTTTATATTTTCTAATATTTTCCAAATGTTCTACATAATAAGCATGTAATATTCTTATAATTAGAAAAAATATATTTAAGAGAATCTTTTCCTATATTGTTTCTTGAGAGAGGTGCTAATTATTATAATGCCTTAAACTCCATGAAAACAATTTCAAATTGTAAAGAAATCTTTCAGATCTGCTATCCCATTGTGCTATGAAGTGGTCAGGGTAGCCATCATTATTTCTGACTTAATTAGCATCTCTTTGGGTTAGATTCAGGAACTAAATGTTTTGTCAACATTCCTAAATTATTATTATTCACAATTGAGACTTTGGCAGTATATACTGTTGCAAAGAGGAATGTCTTTCAAAAAAGGAGCAAAATGGGGAGATGTTTGTTCTCCCTGCTGGTCGACCATTTTCCTGGCAGAGGTGTCATTATCCAAACACTTGAAAATATCTTCACTTCTGCAATGCATAGTGAATTATGAGATGTCAGAGAACATTACACTGTACCAAAAGCCTGCTCTATTCTTATCTAAGGGGACTTCAAAATAATGTTAAAAATGAGTGGCAATATGAGCTAATTGCCCAAACTTGCCCAGTTTGGGATTTATTATGAAATTATGTCAAGATGATCCTGGTTACTGCACTGTGCTCAGGGAAATATTATTAGTAATACAACATTTATTTTAATCTGAATCCTCATTAAAGACATTAGTAATCAATGTTTATTGAGTACACATTATATACTTGGTATTAAAAAGTAGAGCAATGGAATACTATGCTGCAGTAAAAAAGAAGGAATTCTTGCCATTTGCAACAGCATGGATGGAACTGGAAAGCATTATGCTAAGTGAAATAAGTCAGTCAGAGAAAGATAAATATCATATGATCTCACTAATTTGTGGAATATAGAGAACAACATAGACGGATGGACAGGGACAGATCCAGAGACAGAGAAGCAGCGATCGGTCAGTTGATCCCCCGAGGAGGGTGGGGAGGGTGAGGGTGGGCGCAGGAGATATCAACCAAAGGACTTGTATGCATACATATAAGGCAAGCCAATGGACTCAGACAACAGGGGGATGAGAGCATGAGTGGGGTGGGGGAGAGAGGGTTGGGGATTATTGGGAGATGAGGACACATTTGTAATACCTTGACCAATAAAGAAAAAAAATTTTTAAAAAGTAGAGCAAGCCTTACCCAGTTTGGCTCAGTGGATAGAGCATTGGCCTGCTGACTGAAGGGTCCCAGGTTCAATCCTGGTCAAGTGCACATACTATGCTCAATCCCCAGTAGGGAGCCTGCAGGAGGCAGCAATCAATGATTCTCTCTCATCATTGATGTTTCTATCTATCTCTTCCTCTTCCTTCCTCTCTGAAATCAATAAAAATATATTTTTTAAAAAGTAGAGCAAAATGTAAAATAACAAGGCTATTTTCATCTTCTAAATTCCACTGTTTGGAAGATAGTATGTAGCCATGGTGTATGGTGGCAGAGAAATTCAGATGCAAGAATATCTATCTACCCATGGACCCTGCGTATAGGAAAATGTGACTGGGTTGATAATTTTTCACTTTAAATAATTCATAATTATAAAGCAAAATTTGCATTTACTCTGAGATAATAGTTTCCAGACTAGATTAATCATAGTACATAATTGTGACATTACTTTAAAATGAGAATCCTTTACTGTTTTCTTTTAATCAATGCCACCTGCCTTCCTTTAATAACCACAGATGTTTATAATTTTTTCACTTTATACTTGTGTAAAATGCCCTTCACTTAAGAGGTAGGTGAAAACAATTTGAAAAGATTTTTAAGATTATCCAGAAGGCACTTTCTGAACTTACACTATGTCATAATGAATTATTCCCAAAACAATATTAATCATGACTATCTTGACTCAACTTTTGAATAAAATACAGTTCTGCTTCAAATTTTGTTCAAACAAAAATTTTGAAAAAGATAAACATCTCATTTGAGTGCAATTTTGAAATATTTTCTCTAGGTTCTGCTTGAGAGTCTTAAATGTATTCAACTACGTTTTCAATTACTTTTATGATTGTTGATTATGATGTCATGGATACCCAAACTGAAGAAAGTAGCTAGCCAAGGATCAAAACATATTTTCTGTAAGCACAACTTCACCTGCAGAGAAGTCAACTTTCTACATTTATACATAAATAAATGCAGTAAGGAGTAACCCTAGAGAACAGAGAATTGCAACTTTTCACTTAATAATTGCAGAAAATCAATCCCAGAAATGCCAAGGGAGAAGTCATATCCAAGTACACATAGCTAGTTATCAGCAATTGTGTGTAGTTAAAAAAAGAAAAAGGAATAAAAGTTTTCATAAATCCTTTGTTCTTCATTATTCCAAAGAATAAGTTTTACTTTGCCAAATGCATTGTCCTACAATAACATCAGAAACAATGGAATTTCTTATAGTGTTGTTATTGGTAGTTTTTTTTAATCTATGAAAATCTCTGCTAAGAATCTAAGAAGTATGGCTCCTTAGATGTAATCTATGTTTTAGCCAATTGAAACTTTCAGCAGCCTCCTCAGTGTCTCTGACCACCCTTTGTACTTTTTCTGTTCTTCAGTTGGTTACCTACTAGTTCTCACTTTTTATTATAAGTTGCTAAATTAAAATCCACTTTATTGATGAACTCAGGGAAGGATGGGAAACAGGGCATGTTTACATAATTTATGCCTTTGCGTGAAATTTATAGAAATGAACAACGGAAATATCAAGAACAAAAATAAGAGATAAAATTTCATCTTTAAGAATATGTTGGACATAACCATAAAGCCACATATAAACTTGCCAGATGTAACATTTGTATGAAGATGAATGAAGATACTAAGATTTGGATGGAAGTTCCAGCGATGAAAGAGAGCGATGGGACACAGAAAAGGAAGTGGCCTAATTGACACTCATCCTTTCTCCACAGGTCTAATGGGAATATCACATTATATTATCATTTTAACTCCCTAAATGAGTTTTTAACAGGAATCTGGTGAATGATTGATGCAAGATTATGTGTAAAGAGAGATTGTAAATAATACTTGGTGGTGGTGGTGGTGTCCATCATGGGAGATTTGCAGTTACTTACTAAAGTCTGTGAAAGACTGAGCGGAGAGACTGAAGTTGGGAAACACCTAACTACTAGGCACTTTTTCTTTCCTTAGAGAGAATTGAAAAATACCAGAGCAAGGTACTCAAATTTTCACAGAAGCAGGAAAGTACAACTCACCTGAACTTTGGCTACCAATTTCTCCAGCTTACTTTTCACACAGTCTCTAAGTAACTGAATGACTAATTAAGAGTTATGGATTTGTGCGCTAGGTTTTCAGCTCAAAGTCTAAAAGAATATAATAAACCATAACCAGGTAAACAAGGGGTAGAATCTTAATAACGAAGTTAAATGACAGAGAGTCCTTCATTTAGATTGACAGAAGAAGTAAAAAATCCATGAAGGAAAAATCCTTATGGTCTCATATTTATTTCATTAGCAGTAGAAGATAATGAAAAAAACAATAAAGGTTTTGAGGAAAATGAATGTCAAGAAAGGAGTTCAAGGCTTCTCTTCATCACTTCTTCCACTTGAGAAAAGAGGAAAATTGATCCTAGATCCCACAGCATCATGTAGCCTAGGCTTGCTACTGGGAAAGTCCTGTGTCATAAAAGTTAAAAGATAATTGCAAGTGGATACGTCTCTCTCTTCTGTATTTCCCTTCCATAATGCTGACATAGTAAGGTCCAAAAACCTTGACTTAGCATTATGGAAGGAAAATAAACCAGCTCAGTATTCAGGATTAAGGACAAAGCATTATCTATCTTTGTTTACATTGCACCTGGTATGTGTGTATTCTATCAACCTGTTTTCCCCACTTTAGCTAGATTTGATTTTGTCAAAAGCTACTTAAGCCTAATTTGCTTACAGCCCAACAATAGTTCACATGGGCCTTTCCAGGCCAACAAAGTTCTCTACACTGGTCTGTAGAAACAGTGTTAATAATAGTTAACTAGGAATGAGTTACGCAAGAGAAAAACACAACTAGTAAACTATAAGTCCACTGGACTTTGGGACCAGATTAGAGACAAAGCTGGGATGAAGTAACAAGTACTAAATGTAAGGCAGGAGACTAATGTCAGGCTTACTGTCTAAAACCAGAGGCTATGTGAGAGTGCTATCATCAATGAAAGAAAGTTGTAAAAAAATCTCCTTGATTATAGATTGCATAGAACCATGGCTTACTCCTAAGAGGCAGGAATAAGTAGACACAGATTCAAGTAAACTGGCAGGGCCAATCACTGCATATCATCAGGCACTTAAAAGGGGACCTGGGGAGAAGGTGGGGTTTGAGACAAGAGTAAAACTGTTAGGCAAAGAGGAATGTGTACAGAGGAAGATAAGAGTTCAAATCAATAATTCAAACACACTGAGAAAAAGAATACTAAGAAAACCAATAAAATTAAAAATGAGAAAGTGAATTTACTTCTGGTTAACTTCGGGTTAATTGACTTTCAGGTTAATCCTAAAGATAAAAATATGAATATTGGAATAAGAAAATCAAAAGTTGGGTAAATTGTAAACTAGAAAAAGTCAAAGGGAGAATTAGCACATTGGAATATAGCACAGGAATTCAACCAAATCATAAAGAAAAAAGTTAAAAGACTTTGAGGATAAATTGAGATATTCCAATTAAATTTAATAAAAATTCAAAAAGAAGTATAGAACTTACAGTAGAAAGAAATATTCAAAAATATTCAAAAATATTAAGAATATTCTAAAATTAAAGCAACACATAAGCCTTATTTGAAAATCTCCACTCTATTACTATCCTGGAACTGCTGTAAAAAAGCACCACAGATGGGTGGTTTAAAATAATAAAAAGTTATTATTTTACAGTTCTGGAGGTTACAAGTCCAAAATCAAGGAATTGGGAAGATAGTTCCTTCTAAGGACTATGAGGGAGAGTTTGTTCCCTGCCTCTCTCCTATCTTCTGGTTATTTTGCTGGCAATTTTGGTAAATGTATTACCCTAGTTTTAGCCTTGATCTTCACATAGAATTCTCTTCATCTCTCTGTCTCTTCTATGTATGTCCACCTGTATGTCCAAATTTCCTCATTTTATAAGGACACCTGCCATGTCATATTGAATTAAAGTCTATTCCAGTGACCTCATTTGAACTTGATTGCCTCTGTAGAGATCCTGTTTCCAAATAATGTCACATTCTGAGGTGTTGGGGTTAGGACTAGCATATCTTTTTTAGCACAGACAAGTCAGCTCATAACACTCTTCCAAACACTAAACAGGAAAAGTAAATTGAAACTTCAGAAAATCAAAGAGGAAGATAATCAGAAAGAAGAGGTAAATTGGTAGTAATATTATCAATAGCAGCAAAAATTATCATAAGACAAAGGAAGAATGTATTCAAACAATGGAGGGAAATAACTGTTAAGCCAGCATTTTATACCCAATTGAAATATCATTCTAGAGTAAGGACTAAATAAATAAATAAGTAATCATTTTTCAACAAGGAAGTTCTAGAAAGTTTACCACTCAATAGATTCTCACATAAAAACCTACTAAAATTGAACCTAAAGGGAAGGAGTAGGGTGCAAGAACCTAAAGTGAATTCAGAAATTGGTAACATATATGGGAACAGCAATTAACTACTAATTACTAAAAATATACATTTTTTAAAAAATGTGGGTACTTTTAAAATGGGACAAAAAATCTAGTTAATAAGATAAAAAAAATTGAAAGAATGAGGGTAAAAATGTACTAAGGACATCTTTTTGAAAGGGTAAAAAAACTTGAATAACTAGGTTTTGCTGGAGGAATTTATAGATAAATATAAAAGGTGAGGCAAAAGTAGGTTTATAGTTGTTCACATGGTAATTATTATAATAGTTAATAAATAATAACACAAGAATAAACTGTTCCACATACAACTGTAAACCTACTTTTGCCCCACCCTGTATATGGCAGAAAACACAGGCAAAAAGAAAATATGAGGAAATTATAATAAACTAGGGGCCCGGTGCACAAAAATTTGTGCACTCAGGGTGGGGGGGTCCCTCAGCCCAGCCTGTGCCCTCTCACAGTTTGGGATGGTAATTATCCCTCAGGGGATGTCCACCTGCTCGTGTGCCTGGCCAGCCTGGGTGAGGGGCTGATGGCTGTTTGCAGGCTGGCCAAGCCCCCCAGTTGGGACTCTCACCTCATGGGGGTGTGGCCAGCCTGGGTGAGGGGCTGAGGGCTGTTTTCAGGCTGCCCACATCTCCCATTGACCCAAGGTCCCAGCGAGGCTGGCTGGAATCAGGTTTCTGGGATTTATTTATCTTCTATAATTGAAACTTTGTTGACTTGAGCAAAAGCCTAGTCAGTCAATGAAGCCTCTTGTTTGCTTCAGCTCTGTGGCTTCTATAATTGAAACACTGTTGCCTTGAGCAGAGGCCCGGATGGCCTAGGCAGGAAGTTTCAACTCCATCGCTGGTGCAATGGAAGCCTCCTATTTGTTCTAGCTCTGTGGCTTCCGGCCACCATCTTGGCTGGGTTAATTTGCATACAGCTGCTCTGATTGGCTGGTGGGCACGGCTTGGCTGGTGGGCGTAGCTTAGGTGTCTTGGAGTGATGGTTAATTTTCATATTACTCTTTTATTAGATTAGATAATACCAAACAAACTTATTAATAGGCAGTATAAGTGACACAAAGCTAATGTTACAAACATTACAAATTTACAAATCAGAAGGGAAAAAGTGAGAACCATAATGAAAAATAAATCAATAGCCAAGTTGAAAAATGGACAATAGTTACATAAACCTGATTAGCAGAAGAATAAAAATGGCCAAGAAACATGAAACTATATATACTGCATTAATAATCAAGTCAATAAAAATAATAAATTATAAAATATATTTTGGCTTTTGGATTAGTGCAGATTAAAAATTAGTATAGATAAAACTCATTATTAATGAAGATGTAAGAAAATAATCACTCTCATGTTTTAATGATAGGAGTTAAGTAGGTAGTTCTTTTTGTAAGTATCAAATTGTAAATTGAACAAGTTATTTGACCTAGGGTATAATCCCAATTATAGAAATTTAATCTAAGGAGATAATTACAAACTAGTTCTTCACATTGTTAAATACCACCTTGAGAAATCAATAGGACAAAGTAATCATTTTGAAGATGATAAGGCAGAGTAGTAAACAACAGGAATGCTCTTGGTCATACTTCATTGTGTTTCATTTAACTTTTATCCCAATGACTTCAAATCACTTTTGCCACCGCACTACAGAATACAGAAACATAATATTTTTCTTTTTAATTTAGAACATGATTTTATTATCATAAATTAGGAATGGCCTTAATAAACAAGAGGCAACCAGACATATTATCTAATTATTATCAGAAGAAACAGTTGCTCCCAAGCCAAAGCCATTCTTCTTGGCAGACATCCTCCATTACATCAACTCATTAAGATACCTGCAATTAATTTATTTTGAAGGATTTTATTATATCATTTAATTTTATAACTATGGCTTTTACACCTCCCCTGAAAAAATGCCTAGACTAAAGTCATTGCGCCCTGTTTTGTGGTGAGGCCACAAATGCAGATGTCTGCACATGCTCAGAGGTAAAGTAATTGAGCAGATTAATCTGATGGGAAATGTAGTCAGCTGGGGAGATTCTTTGGAGATAATTTCAGTTTTTTAGCAGTTAGGCAATTTGGCAGACAGTCTTTCCAATTACTTCACTCAATGAATGGGTCTTGTCTTTGGGGGCTCGAATGATAGTAGAGTGTGAAAGTTACTGGACTGGGACATTCAACTTAATCTTCTATACACCAAGTCTCTCCGTTTCCATGAAAACAACTACCTTTTTCAGAAATGCTATATCATCTTGTTCAGAAATGCACTCTAAACTGAGATGCGTTTGCAATCTTTTAGGGCCTCTCTCTTAGTTATTTCCCATAGAATTAGTACTGTAAAGTATGTGCCCTAGTCTCCATGTAATATTTATAAATTTTATTGACCAGACCAGAAAAGTACTTCTTCCAACAGGATCTGGCCCAGCCTGTGAGGTATGTTCCACCATCACCTTCTTCAAGAATCAAAACCATGTTTAGTACAAGCATCTCCATTTAATATCATCACCTTTCCAGTAATTGAAGAGTATTTTTGACTGAATTGATGGAGAAAGATAAAACTGAGTCTACTCTAGTTCACAGGTGTTAATTTGTGGTACAGATTAGGACTATATCAGAATTGAAATAGTCCCAGAAGATATTCCAAACAACAACAAAATAACCAACTTTCTTTGGACTTAAGCAAAACTGAATAAATCAGTTTTCCAGATCCCAAGCTGTTTCTTCCTCCGTATTACCTATCCCAGTGAATAGAACTACCATCCATCCAGTTTTTTTAAGCCCAAAACACAAGTATGTCTTTGATTCTTATTCCTTCCCAACTACGTCTCTTCTCACAACTCACTGTGTCCTATCAATTTTATCTTCTCAATTGACTCCAGTTCATCTATTGCCTTTTCTATACAGCATTTTAAAAGGCCCCATTTTTCTTCTTCAGACTATTCTTGTCCCCTGTGATTTGCTTTCTACATGGCAGCGAAAGTGACCTTCCCAAGAAGCACACCTGATCATTTCACTTCACCACTTAAATCTTTTCAGTTGTCTTCAGGTAAAGGCCCCATGGCTTAACATGGAGCTTATAAAGCTTGTAAGGTCCTTTAGGATGATGTCTGCTTACCTTGCAATCTCATTTCTTACCACTCCCCGGAGGAATATTTTGAACTATATTCAGTTTTGGGTATAATGCCTTTCTCTTTCCCTAATCTTTGGCTCTTTCAACAAATCTCCCCTCTTGAATTCTCTTCCATTTGCTCTTCACCCAGCTAATCTATGAGAACATTTCATTTCTTTTTTTTTTTTTATTTCTTATTGGGATATCACTTTGTGTAGAATGACTTCTCTGATCCTCAATTCTGACTAAGTGCCCCCTTGTTGAACTAACCCCACAGTATTATGTATGTATGTATGTATGTATGTATGTATGTATGTACGTATGTATCATTCATTCATTCATTCATTCAGGTTAATCCTCACTCAAGGATATTTTTCCATTGACTTTTAGAGAGTGGAAGGGAGGGGGAGAGAAAGAGAGATCAAAACATGGATGTGAGAAAGACACATCAGTTGGCTGCCTCCCGCATGCTGCAACTGAGACTGCAACCAAGGTATGTGCCTTTGACTGCAATTGAACCCGGGATCCTCTAGTCTGCAGGCCGAGGCTCCATCCATTGAGCCAAAATGGTGAGGACACCCCACAGTATTTATTATACCAAATTGTAATTATCTGTTTACTTATTTATCTTCCAAACCCCAGTGCACTAGATGATACATTTCTGAAGCCTGAAATCATCTTTCTTTTATTTGTCTAGCACTTAGCATAATGCTGGGGAAAAGATCCACTAAATGCTAAAAATTCACTAACCGATTGACTGACCGAATAAATGAATGAAGGAGCTGGAATAGATCTTGGCTAGGGATATTTACCAAGGAGTTCTGTCTACCTAGAATCACACTATGCCAAACTGGATCTATCATGGGCTAATACTAATATCAATAATCTTTTATGTATATTAAGAATATGAGAATATTTTAAGCATTCAGAATTGTTAAATATTTTTGAACTAATAACTAAAAAATAAGAATGGCAGAGTTCCTTTTATGAAACAGAGGTCATTTATATTGTATGAACACTTATTGAGTGTCAGCAATGTGTGAGCCTCTAAGCAGAGTGTTGCGTTAGATGAACTTTCTGCTCAGGAACCAAATTTGACAGACAATGTGAAAACATAGTACAAGCCTGGATCATGCTCAACAGCAGGAGGAGAAATAAGATTATTCAGTTTGCCTGTAAGTTTTTCCTCAAAGGATGTTAAATTTATTATCTTAGAGACAAATGTTTAGGAATTTGTTTCACTTAGAATTAAGGGGGTTATCAGCTTAGGCCCAGGTGTCAGATAGATTTAAGCCCAATACTGGGTCTTCCATTTACCACATAAAAGAGATCTTGAATGAAGCTGAACCACAGTTTTCAAGTATTAATTGGCTAATAATAACATTACCTGTCTCTGTAATGGTTAATTTCATGTCAACTTGACTGGGCTAAGGGATGCTCAGATAGTTGATCATCATTTCTGGGTATGTCTCCGAGGGTGTCTCTGGATGAGATTAGTATTTGAATCAGTAAAATGAGCAAAGCAGATTTTCCTCTCCAATGTGGCATCGTCCAATCCATTAAAGGCCAGCCTACACAGAACAAAAAAGAGGAGAGAAGGCTAATCACATTCCCCTTTCTTGATTTGGATGTCCATATTCTCCTGCCCTTGGACACTGGATCTCCTGGTTCTCAGGCCTTGGAATTCTGGGACTTATTCCAGCAGGCCTCTGTGTTCTCAGGCTTTTGACCTTGGATTAAATTGTACTACCAGCTTTCCTGATTCTCCAGTTTAGTGATGGCATAATATATGACGTCTCCACTTCCATAGCATTTGAGGAGATTCTCATAATCGATCTACTATATGTACCTATTGGTTCTGTTTCTCTAGAGAACCCTGACAAAGAGTCTCAGAGACAAATTATTGCAAAGATTAAATAACATTAAATATATACAATTCTTGGCATAGTACCTGGTACATAGAAAGCACTCAGTAAATGTTAGATACTAACATCTTTATTTTAACCCCATCATTTTACATATAATGAAACCAAGGCACCAAAGATGTTAAATAAAATCTGGTCTCACAGCTAGTTAGTAAAAGGCAGAGGACTAGCACTAAGATCTTCTTATTCTTCTTTCTCTCCCCTATACCTGATGCCCTTTACCTGACTGAATATAGTACATTAGTGCAAACTGAGAAGGATAGTGTCTCATGGTGACAATGTTCTTATGAGTATTGTTTAATTTCTGATCACTTTATCCATCTTCTCTGTTAGTTATGAGCAATAGCAAAGAGAAAAGCACATGGTGATTTATGTAAGCAAAGAAAATGCCATGATCTCAAGAAAAACTGATGAGGTTAGAAAGAATAGTAACTATGTAGATTTGTTCTTTTGTGCTGTGAGTAGAGTGCCAAGGTGACAAGTATGTATTTTATTAGGTATAATACCAAAGCAGTAAGTAAATATTTGATAGCAGGAATGACCTCACTATAGGTAAAGTATGTGACAAAATAGAAAGGGAGCAAATTGAGGATCAAAGACAGCATTCCATGTCCATAATTTTATCAGCTTAGTAGAGCTGCATTAAAAACTCAAATATTTATTCTTTTAATTTTCTGAGTATACGTTGTTCTAAAGTATGTTTTGAATATGCAAATATCCTAATCTATATATATATAAAAGCCTAACTGACCATTACAACCGAATGATTGGAACGACTGAATGACCCAAATGAGTGGAATGACCGGTTGACCAATCACTATGACACACACTGACCACCAGGGGGCAGATGCCCAACATGGGAGCTTCCCCCCTGGTGGTCAGTGCACTCCCACAGCCAACCTCCCAAGGCCAACCAAACTCCCCCAGTCCCTCCCCCAGGCTGGCAAACCTCCTGTGGTCCTTCCCCCTATCTGGCAGGCCTGGCTGGCAGCTGGTAGGCCCTGATCAGGACTAGGCAAGATGGCCCAATAAGCCCTGATTGGCTGCCAAGCCTAGGGACTCCACAGTGCATGAATTTCGTGCACCAGGTTTCTAATATGTTAATAAGTATTTGGGTCTAAAAACATTTTTCTAGTGAATGGGGATACGTGATAGATGGATGAGTCTGTATAAGAGGTTGCTATAGGAGGATAATTAGCAAGGCATGCTTTTAAAATAATAGTTCCTGATTCTGCCACGATTTATTCACTTATTCATTTTTCCAAAATTTACTTAATTGATAAGAACACATACTACACTTGACTTAGCCAAAAGGCTGAGAGATGAAAGACTTTTGCATCCAGCCATGACTAAGACATTCATTTTGGACTATTCTGACATAGACAATTATAAAACTGGGACAAATGAATGATGAACTGGTGAACAGGTAGTACAGGACAGCGATTCTGAGAGGAGAAAAACACACATAACGTGCTCCAGGTTCACCCTGCCTTCTGCCCTGAGGCATTTTCCTGACTGTGGTGCAGGTAGGTGGAACCCAGCAGGAAACAGAGCTTTTCCTCTGATGAGGCACAGATCAGTTTAGGTCTGCAGGAAAGTTTGAAATTTGTGTAGCAGAAACTGAAAACAAGGGAGCTGATTATATGGAGAACACCCAGAAATCTGCATGTGGGTTTTGCTCAAGTCTTTGAACAAGGGCTGGTCTTGTACTGGGTAAAAGCCCCCAAGGGCCAACACAGAGCAACCTGTACAAAGAGTTGAGAAATAAACTGATGCGAGAGAGGATACAGAGTGCTGGGAGATGGAAGTCACTGTATCCAAAGTGGAAAGAACTTATTGTATACTGCAAAAATCCAGTGGAAATCCATTGGCACACTTTAGAAGAAAAAGACCACACCATACATTCAGTACTACGCACTGGCACTAGTGATTTAATCAAAAATAGATTCATCCTAACAGCATATATCAAACAAAATTACCAAAACTAAAGCAGAGTAAAAAAGATTTTAAAAAATGTACAAAGACCCAGTAACTTGTGGAATAATATCAACTGATCTAACACATATATAATAGGAGCCTCAGTGGGAAAGGAGATGGAAAATGGAACAAAAATATATTTTAAGAAGTAATGGCCAAAATTTTTATAAATTTGTCAAAAAAAAATTTAACCTAGGGGTTCAGTTAGGTCAGTGAATCAGAAGTAAGAAATACCATGAAAGCCACACTAGGTGCATAATTGTCAACTGTATATTATGATACTGGTGTAACTAAGACAAATAGATCATATGAGTAGAACAGGTAGTTCAGAGAAAAAAAATCCACATGCATACAATAATTAAATTTTGAAAAAAGGTGCCAAGCTAATTCAATGGTGAAAGGATGATGCTGGAACAATTGTATAGAGCAGTGGTTTTCTACCAGAGGCTATTTTTCTCCCTTTCCCCCACTGCAATGGATGACATGCTGCAAAGTCTGGATACATTTTTGATTGTCACAACTGAATTGGGGCGCTACTGGCATCTAGTGGGTAGAAGCCAGGAATGTTGTTAAACATCCTATAATAACTAGAACAGTCTCTCACACAAAGTATTTTCTGACCCTACTTGTCCAGAGAAATCCTGGAATAAAGATATGGGGGGAAAAGGCCTCTATTACCACCTAAAACTATGTATAAAAATATTCTGAAATGACCCATAGACCTAAATGTGAACGATAAACTATAAAGCGTATGGAAATAACACAAAAAAGACTATGTCCATGACATTAGGGCAGGCAAATTTCTTAGGTAGGACAAAGGAAGCACTAATAATTCTTTTTAAAAATGGGTGAATTAATTTTTATCAGAATTAAAAAGTTCTATTCATCAAAAAATATTATTAAGAAGATAATGTAAAGCACAAATTGTGAAAAAATATTTGCAATACATACTAATATATACAACAAAGATCAAGTATCCATAATATAATTATCAATAATGATGATAACCCAATAAAAAAAAATCCAAATACTTAAAACACGTTATAAAAGAACATATTGAATGGACAACAGGCACATAAAAAGTGCTCAACATAACTGCATCAGGAAAATGCAAATTAAAACCACAATGAGATACCATTATACAATTACCCAAAAAGCAAAATTAAATGGACTAATAGCATGTTGACAAAGATGTCATGTTCCATGACAAACGGAGCACTTGACATTACTGATAGGAGTATAAAGTGGAACAAACACATTGAAAGATGATTTGTAGTTTTTTAATAGACACCTAGTAATTTCACCCCCAAGTAGTTATACGAAGGATTATAAAAACATATGGCAAAAAATACATGTTTATAGAAACTATATTCATAATTGCTAAAAATTGAAGATCACCTAAATGCCCATCAATAGGAACTTGTAGATATCCATACAATGGAATAGTCCTCATCAACCAATAAAAAATAAACTTTGTATGTATACAAACATATGGATACATTGCAGATTGAGTAAAAGAACATAGAAAAGTATATTGTGTCTAATTTTAATTATATAAAGTTTAAGAAAGGTAAAGCTAATCTATAGGGATAAAAATAAGAACAGTGGTTGCCAATGTGGGAGTGGGTAATGACTAGAAGTAGACACTAGGAACTTTTTAGGGTCATGAAAAAATGCTCTGTGTCTTAATAGGATATTCACTACACAGGTATGTACACTTATCAAAACTCACTGAACCATACACTTATGATCTGTGTATTTCACTCTGTGTAGGTTTTACCTCTGTTTTAATTTTTATTTATTTATTTTTAAAATATATTTGTATTATTTCAGAGAGGAAGGGAGAAGGAGAGATAGAAACATCAATGATAAGAGAGAATCATTGATCAGCTGCCTCCTGCATGTTCCACACTGGGGATTGAGCCCACAACCCAGGCATGTGCTCTAACTGGGAATTAAACTGTGACCTTCTGGTTCATAGTTTGATGCTCTACCACTGAGCCATGTTGGTGGGCTACCTCTATTTTTTAAAGAAGCAAGCTCAGAGGACATTATTGATGTACTACTATGTTCCATGGGCTGTTGTATGCAGTAGTAATACAGCATAAATAAAAGAGGTAAAAATCTGACTTCATCAAGCTTATGTTTATATGATAGTGTGAAAGAAGAGACAAAATAAAATGCAAAGATGGTCTCTCATAGTGAAAATTGTTATGAAAAATATAAGCAAGTGATGGGGATTTAATGTGACAGTTGGTATTAGGAAATACTACTTTAATTAGGGGAACCAGGGTTGTAGTAAAGTTGTATAATACTCAATGTTGATGTAATTATGATAAAAAGGTATATTTACATTTTAAGTACATCATTAAAACTATTTTGAAGTTGACACAGCAATATGTGGCAAGAATTATATTATAGTTCTTCATACCTAAACACAATAATCCCATTTCTTAGAATTCAAGAAAAAATTTAAAATATAGAAAGCTTCATGTACGAAAACATTTAAAATATATAAAGCGTCAAAAGAAATAAAAAGTAACCTCATATTACATCCAGCTTGCTCCTAGACTTTTGTTATGTGAACTAGTAAGCAGTGCCTACTCTCATGTCTTTGCTTTTGCATAAGCTAGGGAAGGAGCTTCTGCCATTTTCAATGGAAGGAACCGACTGACACAACAGGACTGTTTCAAGAAGCTTCCCAACCAGACTCTGGAAGGAGTCTGCAGGAGGTATTCAATGACGTTACAAAACAGTAGGAGTTTGATACACTTTTTGGAAGAATGAAAAACGGAAGCTACTCATCTCTTCTTAAAATCTATTTGGAAAAAGCAGATGGTTTCAGCAATCTCCTATAATTGCTTACTTGGTTAAATCACTAAGGACCACAGGGATTGGCTATTTTACGACATTAAAAGAAGAACAACAGGAGGTATTATCTAACTCCCAGAAAAGAAGAATGCCCACAGGTTCTTAGGACCCAGCAAGAAGCAGGTCATATTAGTCTTGCAGTCGTTAAAAGTTGTATGCTTCGTGCCTTCTAGGTTAGTATCAGCGATTTTACAGCTTCTACACAAGGAGATTTTCCATAGTCTCTGCAAAAAGAATTTAGGATCCCAAATGTTCATCTTTTAATTTAGGTCTTCTCAGGGAAGAAAAGTAGCTATTTTATAACAGTGATTCCCAAGAATAGTTGAATCTGAAACTGCTGATTTGGGAGGTCTGAAAGACTAGAAGCCATGCCACAGGGCAGAGGTTAGAGGAAGACATCCTACAGAGAAACCATTAAGTTAGGCTACCCTATTTTTTAGTTTTAACAAGAGAGCACTCAGATCGATGCAGGCTAAACAATGACCCAGTGACATACTGAGTCATCCTTCAAACACACACACACACATACACACACTGAATCAAAATATTTGGAAAATAAAGAAAAAAGATACTCATGAGTTATTAAAATAATTTTTGGCAACATTTTGTCATATTTCCTTCCTGTATGATCACCTATGCATATAAACACAATATACACACAGGTTAGCATTGTACACTTGTTCAAGATTATATGTATTCTCCCAGGTTTTCCATAATCTTTGTAATATGCATTTTGATGACTGCATATAATTTTTATCAATGAAAGTAATTCATATATCAAAGCTTCTACTCCAGTGATTCTCATCTTTTCCATGCTCCAGGATAACATCAGGTTTTCACAAGATCACTGTCCAGGCCTTACTGTCAGATCTGGTTAGTCAGGAGGAAGACCCAAGCATCAGCATTAAAAAGCAAACAAACAACAAACAAATAAACAAAACAACCTGGATGAATCTAATTTGTCCAGGATTGAGAATCACTGATCTTCCCCCAAATATACATTCTCAAAATTTACAATACAGCATTAGGGTTCATGAATCCTTTGGATTCAAGGACCCCAGGCTACCGTGTAGTTTACATAACTCAAGTTACATAATTATTACCTAATGTTTAAATAGACATTTCACTATTTCCTTGTTATAAATAGTGCAGCTGTGTACATGTGGATGCATATAACACTTTTCAGAATTGGGGTTCCTGGGTCAAAGTATATGAGAATGTCCTGGCTCTTTCTATAAAGAGCCCAATTACCTCACCTTGGTGGTCTTCTTGCCACATTCTCTTTTCCTCTTGCATATGAACATATCAATGCTCGGGCAAAGATTCAAGGGGACCATGTACAGATCTCTGGAGCTCTCTCTCTCCTGTCCAGCTTTCACCTCTCCAATACTCTTCCCCACAAATTCTATCTACTGTGACCTCTCCAACTTCAACTTCTGACTCTCCATCTCAGGAAGGCTCTGTTTGGGAATCACTCTCTTTGTGCAACATACAGTGTGGAAGCTGTCTTTGGGCAGTAATTTGGTGCAATAATGCTTGTTTTCCTCCTCTTGGAATCACAGTCTTGGGATGCTTCTTGTCCAGTGTCAGCAAACCACAGTCTCACGTATTTTTTTTTTTCTGTTTACCTAGTCGTTTAAGGTAGATAAAGTATATCTGGGTTTTCTCTTATTCCATCTTGGCTGGAAGCAAAAGTGTGTCCCGTTTACATTTAATGCAATTACTAATATGTTTGAATTTATTTCTAACTTATTCCATGCTTTCTATCTTTCTATTCATTTTCCTTTTCCCTGTTTTTTTCTCTCTCTCTGTTCTTGATAATGATTTTCACACTGCCCTCCAGGAAGCCCTAGAAGTTCTTAGAGACCTTTGTCAGTGTGTTTCAGGTTGTGTATACATGAAGGTAGATAGTCCCATAATATATATATACTAGGGGCCCGGTGCATGAAATTCGTGCATGTGGGGGGAGGGGGGGTCTTTCAACCCAGCCTGCCCCCTCTCACAGTCTGGAACCCCTCAGTGGATGTCTTATGATGGCCCCAGTCTGCCAGGCGCCTTTTGTGTGTGTGTGTGTGTGTGTGTGTGTGTGTGTGTGTGTGTGTGTGTGTGTGTTGCCACTGGGGACCTGCCTCCAGCCGCATCTGAGGCGCAGAGCAGTCCTCCTGTGTGTCTACCTGCTGGGGGCCTGTCCCCAGGCTTGGAGCAGGTACCCCCTCTATGTTGATCTCTCAAACTCTTGCCCTCTCCTGCATGTTGTTCTCTTTTTTTGAGCTGTGGCCAGGGCTGGGTGCTGCCTGCCTTCCAAGCTTGCCTACTGCACATCTTCCTCCAGCCACCAGGAAGCAGGGAAAACCCCATCTCGTGGTCAGGCCAGCCTTTTCCTGCTCCCTGATCCCCGGAAGGGACCTGGGGAGCCACCAAGCAGGCCCCTAGCCCCCAAGAGCTTGCTTTCCTGCTCCCCAGTGCCCCCCAAAGGGCCTGGGAAGCTGCCAAGGAGGCTGACCCCCTGACGCCTCTTTCCCACTCACTGGTCCCCTGCTGCCTTCCTTTCCCACTCCCAGGTGCCCCGCAAAGGGCCTGGGAAGCTGCCAAGCAAGCCCCTGACCCCCACTGCCTCTTTCCCACTCCCTGGTGCCCCGCAAAGGGCTTGGGCAGCCGCCAAGCAGGCCGACTCTGCTGCCTCTTTTCCACTCACCAGTTCTGGGTCCTGTGCTGTTCTGCCCTGCAGCCGCTCTGTGCACTCAGCCCGGCCTGTGCCCTCTCACAGTCTGGGACCCCTCTGGGGATATCCACCTGCTGGTGTGCCTGACCAGCCTGGGTGAGGGGCTGATGGCTGTCTCCAGGCTGGCCAAGCCTCCAGGAACGTCCCTCACCCCATTGGGTTGTGGCCAGCGTGGGTGACGGGCTGATTGGCGCTTTCAGGCTTTAAGGCTGCCCACAGCTCCCATTGACCCAATGTCCCAGCAAGTCTGGCTGGACACAGGTTTTGGGGTTTGTTTATCTTCTATAATTGATGCTGTTCCTTTAAGGCGAGACCTAGACATGTAACGAAACCTCCTCTCTGCTTCACCTCACCTCGCAGTGTCTATAATGACACAATGTTACTTAGTGGTGAGGCCTGCCTACTGTTTCCTTCAGCTCCCGAGGATTCTATGATTGTTATTATGTTGCAAACGTGTGTTTCACTAGAGCCAGTTTAAGCAGAGCGGTTGTTAGTTTCACTTTCACTCCTGCCGCAATGGAAGCTGCCGTTTACTCAGGTCTGTGAGTGGTGGCCGCCAGGTTGGCTGGGCTAATTTGCATACAGCCGCTCTGATTGGCTGATGGGCATGGCTTACCCTGTCTTGGAGAAACGGTTAATTTCAATATTACACTTTTATTAGTTAAGATGATTTGCAAGAAGAGCACACTGAAAATGAAAAATTGGAAACCAATTAACCAAGGTAATTAGGGGTGAATTATCTAGTTAATTAGACAGACAATTCTGTTTGTCCATGTAATAGTTGCTGAACACATGGATACCAGGGGCAATGCCAATCTGTGTTAGCTCTTTTAAGGAGCTCATCTCCAAATTAGGCTGCAAGGGTTTATTCTAATAATTAAATTTTTCCTTAGTGTATTATCATATTGGGTTACAGTCAAAATATTCTCCCCTGTATTGAATTATTTTGTAGGTCTGTTTCAGTTTTCTTAACTAAACTTGAAGGACAAGAGGGTAAAGATTTAGGTATAAGCATATGGTAGGTGCTAGAGAAATAGAGGGTGTCCCAAAAATGTACATACACACTTTGATAATTATAAAGGCAGTATTTATTAAAATAAATTTCATTTTCAAAATTGAGCTATCAGCTGTTAAATGTGTATACATTTAGGGGGGAGCATTCTG
>PVJC01029269.1:0-22000 GCA_004026665.1 Murina feae
GTCAGTGGAGGAAACTGGACGCTCTTCCTCCGCCTGGGCCTCTGGGGTGGTCAGAGCTGGGCACATGGTGGGAGGCTTTCGCCTCTCCTCCTCAAACACCCAAACGCACACACACACACGGGGAGGAGCACACATGCACACACACAAGGGGAGAAGCACACACACACAAGAGGAGAAGCACACACATGCACGCACACACGGGGAGGAGCACACACATGCACACACACGGGGAGGAGCACACACATGCACACACACACGGGGAGGAGCACACACACAAGGAGAGAAGCACACACACAAGGGGAGAAGAAACACACCCCGTGGGATCCAAGAGGAGAAAAGTCTTCCTCAGGGAGAGGAACTGCGGATTCTGCAGAGACTGAAGCAGCTAAGATCCCACCGAAGGGAAAGGGCAGCACCTGAGTCCTAGAGCCCCGGGGGGAAGGGCACACAGGCTGGGGTTGCATCCTGGGAGCTGTGTGCCTGGAATCCTGATGGGCCCTGCAGAGGGACCTGCAGTGCCTGGTCCTGTATGTCCCGGAGCCTGGGCTAGAGCCTCGACAGGGAAAGAGTGGGGTCTCAGTGCAGGAAGATTCTAGGAAAAAAGACCAGATATGATGTAGCAACCAGCAACCTGTGTAGGAACATGGAGCTCCTGCACGTCAGTAACAGACAAAGAAGCAGCCTCAAAGGGTGGGCACAGGACCTGAACAGGAACTCACAAGAGGAAATCCAGAAGCCAGTTCATATGGGACAGTCTTCAGTTTAACCACATATGTATTTAGGAACTGAAGTTTGGAAAGACAATGAGCAGTTTATTGGCAAACATATAAAACCAACAACAGCCACAATGGAAGGACAAAGCGAAGGGACTGTCTTCTTACAGGAGGAAGCGAGATCATCGCGAATAGTTGGAGGAAATGATTGGCAGGAGCCAGTGAAAGGAAACGTGTGTAGAAGTGATTCAGCTCCTTCCATTCTGCATGTAAGAGCTGTAGCTTGTCAATAAAATGACCTGTGAAATGGCGTTCAGTGCACCAGCATCTGTAATAACAAATAAGTGAAAGAAAAATAATTATGAAAAATACGATAGACACGCCACCCTAATCATAAATAGAATACTATTCAGTTAAAGAAATTCATTAAATCTACTTTTACCAACATGAACTACTGAAAGGGAAAAGCGAGATGCAGTTGAATATAGTATTATAATATTTAATAAATATAACAGCACAA
Source organism: Murina feae (assembly GCA_004026665.1). Lineage (NCBI taxonomy): Eukaryota > Metazoa > Chordata > Mammalia > Chiroptera > Vespertilionidae > Murina > Murina feae. The sequence continues at coordinate 1,234 of PVJC01029269.1, forward strand.
GATACAAAAAAAATTATACACACACACACACACACACACACACTCTGATACCTACCTTAGTAACAAAACTTGTCCAGTAAATCGTGAGTAGTTAGTATTTACTTCTTCCCACCTTTTCTTCACCCATCCTAAAGTCCTTATTGCACTCCTGCTGAAACCACTCTTCCTAGTTAGTGACCTTCATCCTGCCCTTCACAAGCCCTTGTCACAGCTTGTGACCTCACTGACTCACCAGCGTTTAACACAGTGGATCCCAGCCGCCTCCGCAAATGATCACGTTACTTGTTTTCCATTATGCCACACTTTTTTTTTTCTTCAAAAGCTTCATTTTTTTTTTAGTTTAACTCTTCTCAAACTCAGGATTTTGGATTACTCTCTCGAAGGTGATTTTATCCTTTCTTATCATTTAGTTTACTACATACAAACTAAATGTATGACCTTAAATCTAACTGCAGGACAAAGTTCTCCCCTGAAATCTGGACTCATGTTTAATCACTTTCATCAGATCGGCTTCTCCTTTATACAAGGTACTGTAATTTCTCCTTTGGAAATTGCAACAGTTTTCTAAAATGTGTGAAGCCAGTTTCTCAGAGAACAGAGGGAGATAGAAAAATATCTAAGTAATAAATGGCTAAAAAGTTGCCAACTATGAGAATAACTATAGATCCACAGACCCTCCAAATTAAATCAATACCAATCTAAAAACCTCCCAGTAGGTGACAAAGGTCAATTCTTAACGCAGTTACAGACAGAGGAGCACAAATGAGAAGGACAGCAGACTTCTTATCAGAAAACATGGAAGGAAAGGGCAATGCAAAGGCATTTTAACTTCCTGACGAAATGGAATTCTATGCCAAGCAGGATGGCATTTGTCGGGGACAGAGAGACCACCTGTGGTATAATTCCAGATGCCAGGCCCAGCTTGTCCCCCAGCTGACCATCAGACGTGTGAGTGAGTGAATGAGCTTGCAAAGTTTCTAGGCGTGGACTTGGAGTCTTCCAGGTGTGCTCTGGGTACTGTGGACCAGAAATACTCGATCTCCAGCGACCTTCCTGAATTCTTGTTGCACAGCAATGGAGAGAACAATTATTGTTACAGCCTCTACACGTTGGGATGCTTCATTGCACAGGGATAGATGACCAAGGCTTCCCTGTGATGCTGGTAGTGGGCTTTTAAGACTGTGCCTGTGTCCCTCCTGCCACCCCCACACTTGTCCCCCAGCCCACCTGTGTTCAGCCCAAGTGACTTCGGAGCTCTGCTGTCAGAGCCAGCTCCAGTATCGGCAGGAGGAGTGAGTCTGGGTGGGCACAGAGGGGCCAGCAGTGATGACTATTCCTGTCACAGTTGCTACACGCATGGGAATCGGGTGTGAAGGAGAAATGTTTCATCCTGCAGCACTATGGGTCCCATTCATGTGTAATCTCACTACAAAATTGTTTTGCTTTTTGTTTACATTACCTACAATTAAAAGACACTTTATTAGAGTCTAATTTAAGGCTATAAATATTCACTATTAGCGTATATTAGCAATGCATAAACATGGAATTGCTATTGCCATGGTAAGATTTAGAAACACCTGCACTTAATAGATTAGTACCTATACTAGATATTTAAGTTGCTGAAACACATTTTTGCCTTAGATGTGTCAGCAATGAAAATGAGTATATGCAGCTTATTCCTAAAGAACCACAATGAATGGTTAAATGAATGTGTGCTTGTATTGTTTAACCATATATAATGGCTTTAGGACAGTGACTCTTGAGTCTGTATTGTGATTAAAAAGTCAATAAGTTAACCCTCCCTTTCCACAGGCACCTGAATATAATGCCATATTTCTGCTGCCCTGTGCATTCTTTTCATCAATCTCTAGGAAAAATGCTAAGTCCTTCATCCTTTAGCTCACAAATTATTGAGAAATATTGCATTAAGAACTCCTGATGCACAAATAATCTCTCATCGGTGACAGTGATTCATGACCTTATTTTTCAGCCAGGTCTGTTTATAGAGCTACAATACGTATTAAACTCCAGCATTATTTCCACATAGGAGGTTGGGAGGAAATATTTAACCTGGAGAGTTATTGCCAATATCAATAGAGTGAGACTATGGCCAATTCTCTGTAAATTAAAAAAGTATCATTTCACTTCTATGAATTCATTATCATGTTTAGATGGCTATACTTTAAAAGTCTTTCAGCAGCATACCCTACATGTTATTCTAATATGTTTGGTCAGCATTGAAAGAAAAATAAGGTAACTACCCCTACTAAAACTTTGTGCACCACAACTCTGTAAATAGGGTGAGAGACAGACATGTCCAGAGGTCTGGGGGAGACTGGGGGGTGAGTGCTCTGGGCTCTCCTGGCCCCTCTCCTATGATCCTCTCCCCGCTGATGGGCAAAGATTAAGATTTTTTTAAAGTCTCATCCTACCTATGGTAATGGAGCACAACTTCTCCACACACTCTGCCCAGCAAGTTCTACAACTCTGTTGTAACTCCAGTGGTCTGCCTGGCACACTCAACCTTGAACATCCCAGCCAACTTGACCTCCTCAGAAGGCTGGCCCTCATCTTTACACCATTCCACAATCCGTTTCCATTTCAAGTAGCACAGACCTTCCCCTAGAGCCTGTGCTTATCCCCACAGGACTAATGTCTGAAGGTGTCAAAGGCAGAGACTGGGTCTCTTGGTAAGACATTCCGTAGCACAGGTCTTGGCTGGTACTTAGGAACTCAAACTAAGTAGTTCAGATAAATGAACTAAACCTTGAACATTAAGAAGGATATTGACAGTTGTACGGCTCCAAAACACAGGAGTGAAAAACAGCACAAGACCCCACTTTAGAGTGATACGCCCTGTGAGGAGAAGGTGAGGAGGCAGAGGTGACCTGTCCAGGGGCCTGGAAAGGGAGAATGGAGCCTTCAAATACAGCTTTTCGTTGCTGCAGCAAACACTGTCCTGGAGCGCGGTAGACAGAAATGCCTATAGTACGAACTCTCTGGATGTTTTAAAACTTTTCTATACAAGTTCTCATGTACTATATGGCATTATAGTAATTTTCAGACATAACTTATTATCTCCGCTGAAAATTTAACTTTTCCAGACATATGTTATTTCTCAGGTTTCTGGTGCCAGAAATGCTTATTATTATCCTATATAATAAAGAGGGAATATGCAAATTGACCATCACTCCAGTCAATTTGCACCCACAGCTGAGGCTAAGTTCCCATAACCAGCCTTAAGGAGCAATCAGCAGGGACCTGAGGCTGTGTGCCCACCCACCTCCTGCATGGGGCTTGACAGGGGACCTCAGGTTGTGCCTTCCACCCACAGGGCTTGACAGGAGACCTCAGGCTACTCCCCCTGCCGTGGCATCAGACCAGAGGAACTCAGGCTGGTGCCAGGCCGGGGGACCTGAGGCTGTGCCCCCCACCCAGCAGGACTTGACAGGGGCCCTCAAGGTGTGCCCTCCGCCCTGGTGCTGAGCCAGGGGACCTCAGGCCATGCCCCCCAACCCAGCACCAGGCCAGGGGACCTCAGGCCGTGCCCCCCTGCCTTGGCACCCAGGGGACCTGAGGCTACACTCCCCCACCTGGCAGGGCTTGACAGGATGGTACCGACCGGGTCTGGATCTAGCCCAATGAAGGGGGGTTGTCCAGGTTTAGGTCTCGAGCAATTTTGAGGTGCACGTGGGTGGTTGAAGACTTGACTCTGGGTTCCATGGTGCACCCCAGACTCTGACAGGAGGAAGATTTTCATATACATTTTACTAATTTTCTTTAATCTCTGACACTTCTATTATAAAGGGCAAATAGCAATATTAAAATATTTCCTCTAATTAATCCCCTTTTAATGTGCACGAATTTCGTGCACTGGGCCACTAGTTATTACATAAAGAAGGAAGAGCATTCAGTGGAGAAAGCCTAGTACCAAATATTATTAGAAACTGAAAAAAAATGTGCCGTGTGTGGGGGAAAGGGTAAAAATAGATAATATCATGTTATAATTATGAGAGTTGAAAAATAGATTGGCAGTGTATTTTCACTTGTTGATGCTGGCTTTTTAAAAATAGTAGATACATTCTACATTTGAAGATGCTAAACCCAGCTTAGACTGCAAAGGGGAGAGGAGTCCTACTTTAGAAAAGAAACGATCTAAGTATAGCTTAATAAGAAGTATAATCATGTATTTTTGCCCTTTGGCTTGCTTTTTTTTTTAAAAAAAATATATTTTATTGATTTTTTTTTACAGAGAGGAAGGGAGAGGGATAGACAGTTAGAAATATCAGTAAGAGAGAAACATCAATCAGCTGCCTCCTGCACACCCCCAACTGGGTATGTGCCTGCAACCAAGGTACATGCCCTTGACCGGAATCGAACCTGGGACCCTTCAGTCCGCAGGCCGATGCTCTGTCTACTGAGCCAAACCAGTTAGGGCCTTTGCCTTGCTTTTAAGATTTTAGTTACAAGTTATAGACAACTAAATATATAAAATATGCAAATCTCTAAATCCTAAATATGTCAATAAGAAAGTTACATTGTTTTTCTAGGATATGGACTAGCAAAATAGAAAATATATCTAACAATATTTTAATGATCAATTTGAAATCTCTTAAGATTTGTGGAAAATAAAAATTAAGACAAGAAACAAGTCACAAAATTACAAAATCTATTTACAAAGAGAAATTTTCTGTAATTAAAGGAGAAATTGGGGCCTGGCCAGTGTGGCTCACTTGGTTGAACATATAATGACATTAAGAGATATATTTTTTAAATTTGACAATGAATAATTAGAATTACTCAGGAACTAGGGAAGAAAATACTTGTACACAAAGTTCATTTCTCAACTTCACATTAAAAATATGCAGATGTGAATTTATCCTCTTAACCAGTCTTTTGTGAGGAAAGTCACTACTACTTCAGACTTTTAATTAACTTGTGACTTTCAGTAGCAATTATTTGCCAAATAATGGTCCTCATACCCAGCCCCCATGTTACCCTGCCTCCCACCCTCATCTGCCCTGAACTCTCCGCAGCACCAGGAGCTTATGGTTGCATCTCTGTAGTGACCGACTCATATAGCACTGTTACCTGTAGCTTTTTATACTAACTTGTGTTTGTTTTTGTCATTAAGAAGCTAAGAGCCCTAACCGGTGTGGCTCAGTGGATAGAGCGCCGGCCTGCGGGTCCCAGGTTCGATTCCGGTCAAGGGCATGTACCTTGGTTGCGGGCACATCCCCAGTGGGGGGTGTGCAGGAGGCAGCTGATCGATGTTTCTCTCTCATCCATGTTTCTGCCTCTCTATCCCTCTCCCTTCCTCTCTGTAAAAAATCAATAAAATATATTAAAAAAATAAAAAAGAAGCTAAGATAAAAATGTAGCCTTCTTCCTTCCTCCCAGTGCCCTGGCCCTGGTGTGTATACTATGGTCCCTGCAAGGATGCTTCTGACTGTGTAACTTCATTTACTGCATAAAGCCTTAGCCAGACAGTGAAGGTGTTTCCCTCCCGCCCTCACTGCCTTTCCCCCTCCCCCTGCCAGTGCACAAGAGGTCATTGGTTAAAACTGACCTTAAATGTGAAACAGTTACAATTACTTGTTGATTCAAGTGTCAAAGCCCCGTCATAAGGGAGTCAGTGAGGACATTTTTTTCCTCATTTGGTAAAACATCTCTTTCAGAAAGAGTTATAGATGGATTTGATATTTCCGTCTAAGGTTGAAAACAGTCTGAAATGCCCCTAGATCATCTTAGCTGCCACCTTTGTTGAACTGAGTCACATGTCACAGCTTTGGTTTCCTTGTAGATTATTCCTAAGGTTATAACTCTGGGAGAAATATCTTGTTTTCATTTGTCTTTTTTAAAAGCTAGCATATGTAAGATACATCAAAAGCTTTATAAGATAAATAAAATTTCTCTGTATGGTACATTATTTTATAGGCTCTATCTATAAATAAGCAGTAAATGATGGTTGGAAGCTTTTTATTTGAAAAACTTGGATAAGCCCAGCTGGTGTGGCTCAGTGGTTGAGCATCGACTCATGAACCAGGAGTTCACAATTCGACTCCTGGTCAGGGTACTTTACCTGGGTTGTGAGGTCAATACCCAGTTGTGAGCATGCAGGAGGCAGCTGATCAATGATTCTCTCTCATCATCGATGTTTCTCTCTCCCTTCCTCTCTGGACTATATAAAATATATTTTTAAAAACTTAGATAATTTAGCACAAGTCCATTAATGACAGTATGTAGTTGATTATAAATGAAGTGCCACCAGTTTGTAAACACAAGGAATGAGCTACAACTAAATATGCAGAGACATGAAAAAATGTAAAACACATTAGAAACGCCGCTTTGGGAAATCTTTCAGTGGGATCAGCAGGGAAAGTCTGTGGCACAGACCAGGCTGTATCATCCCTCTGCATGTTAACACGCCTGCTTCATGGAGAAGGCATGCCAAAACCCTTAGGACCTGCCTTTCCATAGAGGTCATTGTAATCATGCAAAACAGAAGTGTGGACACACAAAGCAAACATTTCCGGGTGAAAATCGAGAGTGTAAAATTACACTCTAGCACCAAAGGCGTGGCCATGAGAAATGAGCCAAGAGAAGAGATGTGAACTTGGGGGACAGGCAAGCTGATGGCTTTGTCCACATGGAAGCAACAAGTGCGATAGAAATTAAGAACTTGGAATAAAATTGGCATGAGTATTTGCGCATGCCAAAAGTGTGTGTGTGTAGAAATGTTACTTTGAATGTTACTGTGGGACCATGCAAATTACCACGCACACTGAAATCGTGCAAAGTGATCTTCTTAATCAAAGGAAAAAGTATGGTTATTCCACAACCTTTATAAACTTCAGTCTAAATATTGAACACCCCCTTGCTGCCACTTTTGTGCACAGGGAAATGGCAAATAATAAAACTAGTATTTGGTTGGTGCACTGTAACTTGACGCGTCGGAAATACTGAGGATGAATCTAGTTTGTGGCTTTTATTTTTTTAGCCAACAAACTACAATGGATCTTGAATATCATGGTGATGGTGACGTTCAGCTCTTCCCCCGAGGAACTGGGGCGTCTTAGGTGAGTGTGGGTCAGAGAAAGGCCTTGTCCCCATCTGCCTCAGGCTCCGCGTTCCTAGACAAGGAGGCCATCGGGTGGCTCCATGCACAGTCCACAGGGCAGCCAGTTCTTGGTAAAACACGTACCCAGATGGTTTTGAGCAGCACTTGCTTTTTCCTCACGGGGTCCCTGACGATAAGGGCAGAGTCCCTTCTCTACGCACTGTGCCAGCTGCCAGGCCCTGAGTGGGGTCAGCATTGTGTCCGTGCCTGTCAGTGGCAATGTCCCTGTGCCATGCAGTTTGTGCCCGCCCTTTGGGACATCTGTGTCCTGTCTACAGTCGGGCCAGTATACTTTCATATCTGTTATTTGACTTAATTCTCACAACTGTCTCCTCTGAAGTTGGGAGGGAATTCAGGTCACTTTACCAATGAAAACACAGCCTTCAATCAGGAGAATGTCTTTCCGAGGCGACCAGCCCCCATGGGAGCCTTGTCTCCTCCCAGGCCAAGGATGACTGTTACCTGCTGGTGGCCATGGGACTGGGCATGGAAACAGCTTCTACCCGTGTGGGGAGACCCTCCTCACAGAAATGGCTAAAGACAGCTTCAGAGGTCTCCCTGATGAGTCATGGGCAACTGTGACACCTTTGTCCAAAGATAAGAGGTGTCACTCCCATCTACACAATCTACCTTGCTAGGCCTATGCACTCAGGGCCACTCAGGGGTCTCCACACCCCTGCACAGACTGGAGACGATGGCATGGCTGCTCCAGGAAGACAGACCGTATTGCCCTCGAGTCATTTGCTCGTGGTAAACGCTTTGCCTGTGGAGGGCCCAGGGCAGCTCAGAGTTCCACTCTCTTGTGTTCCCTTCATGTCAGCTGTCTGACCTGCAGGCGATGTCTTCTCCAAAGAGCATCGGACCTCAGGCGAGCTTTTATGTCCCACACACATATTCATAATTCCCACTCGAGTGGTTGTTTTCTAGGCAAGGAAGTTAACGATATTAACCCAAAATCATATAAATGTATGAATGAGTGAAGTGGTAAGCCTCTTCAAAACAGGATATTCATTGTTATTGAAAGATTTCGAGTTCTCTCTCTGTGCTTTGCATGGTAGCCGTCCTATAATAATAGGACACTTACTATAGAAGTGATGGTGACATTTTCAAAGCATCATAAGTTGTATATGGGAATATACTTGTGATTTCTTCAGCAACTCATTCATGTTTAACTTCCCCACCTATCAGGTTTAAAGATGGAAAAATTTTCATGCAGAAAATGTCCACAGCACATAAAAATAACTTTGAATCTTTTGTGTCAAATATGGTACTTGCAGGTTTATTTGTGGAATTAAGACATTTATATTCAGAATGCTACTGATATAGTATCTCAAATACATGTAATCAACAATCAGTTTTCCCTTTGCCTTTTATGGTTATAAAATATGACAATTCACTTTTTTCTGTAAATTATAATTAATTTTGAATACTTCCATAATAATTTCTCTTTTTTTAATCTTCACCCAAGGATATTTTTCCATTGATTTTTTAGAGAGAGTGGAAGAGAGAGGGAAGGACAGAGAGAAACATTGATGTGAGAGAAAAACATCAATTGGTTGCCTCTTGCATGAGTTATGATTAGGGCTTGGGCCAGGGGTTGGCAAGGGGTGAGGGGGAGCCTGCAACCCAGGTAATTGCCCTTGACCGAATGGAATCTGGGACCCATCGGTCCACAGGCCGATGCTCTATTGAGCCAAGCCAGCTAGGGCTATTTCATTTTGTATAAAACTCAATCAAATTCTTGAGTCACCATGTAAAAATTTATTTAAATTTATCTGAAACTTCAGTTTAAAGAATTACAATTTATGAAAAAGTCCAGTGGGATGATATACATTTCACAGCCTGAGATTCTGCTTGGAGTTAGCTGGATGTAACAAGCAATTTGTTCAGGGGGGAAATCCTGAAACACACAGGAGATATGCCTGTTTCCTAGAGACTCACATGAAATCCATCCAGTGACCAGACGACCTTGCCCCCAGGCGTCCTCCCAGAAAACTGACATTGCATCGGTAAGGTTAAGTAAAATATATGAGGGGGAAACCAAAAAGGGAAACGTGATTATGAATCAAGGAAACACATTGTAGGTTTTCTCCTCCTCACTGACAGTTTAAACCTTTGTATCATGATCTGCCAAGAGCAATATCTCTGCCTGTGAGCTGTCTATATTTTGGGTTGGACAACCCAAGTTCAGTGCCACAAACAGAGCAACTGTTTTCATCTGAGACAGCCTTGAAACAGTGAAATCATTGTGAGTAATGATCTGCAGACCCATGCTAAACTCTCCCTGCCACCATGGTTTGTCAGCACAGGAAGACAACTGCAATCTGCTGTGTAAGAGCGTGGGGTCAACTTGGTGAGCTCTTTTTGGCAATATACAAACTACTAGAATTCAAGGGAAAATGGTTCCTTTTTTTTGATTCAGTTCTAAGTGATTTCTATTTTAGAGAATTACACTTAAGATTTGTCAATGTTTTCAAACATGGTTACACCATTAGAAAAAAAACACAAAATGATGAGTGGTTCTCCTTGGCAATTTTACAAGAATTTCTACATGTAACTCCCCCCTAAAATCTCTGACTCCCACAGTCGCCTCCATCTTGTGTCTAGGCTGTGCCTAGGCCTATGTTTCTTTGGATACATTTCAGTGGAAATGCTACTGAATCTCTGTGAGGCACTGGGAATTCTAAGTAGGTCTTCGTTCTTCCATTTTACTTACTTGTATGCAGGCTTTGTATGTTTCTCTTTTGACTCATTGGATTTCTCTGTCTACAGCAAATGTAAATGATGTATGTCTTACTTTCCTTAGCGAATAACTAATATTTTACTATATTTTCCATTCTACTTGTTTTGTCTTTTTTGTTGTGTCAAGTGCTTGATAGAAATTCCTGGGTTTCCAGACACTTGATAGTGACGTGAGGTTCTGTTCTGTTATGCCTGCCCAGCGGAATGGTTTGCTCCACATTCTCAGCCCTCTCACCCCCAGCTCCATCCTCCACACTGAGCTCCAGCGGCTGCAGGAGAGTGCTGGGTGGGCCACACACAAATCCGGTGCATGTGTGTGTCCACCTGAGAAACAGCGATGCCGTAGGTTGATTAGTTCCTCCAGTGGGAAGTGGTTTCATGACACTCTATCCAAATTGCAGTCATTGTTAGCAGAGTGATTCATGGGAACCCCAGGAGGTTTGAAAACATTGTCTACTCATACAGGACTGGTGCCTGTTGTATAAAAGGTGAGCGTGTCTACGCCTTACCAGAGGGTTGCATTTCCAGGGCAGAAGGTTACACAACCTGAATTGTGGGCAGAGATGTGTTTGGCCCTTTGTGGTATCACAGTATCCCAAGATCTGACAGATGCACCAGGGGGTCGAGCAGTCAGCACACTGCAAAGGTGTTTGTAACTTATGACTCTGCTCTTGTATAGCTTCAGACACTAGCCTATCTGGCTCCTGAGACTGGTCCTCATAAAGAGATCCGTGCATCTTTCAAGTGGTGCCTGACTCCACAGATGATTTTGCTTAATTGTTTCAATTTTAGAAGAACCTAATTTCCTAATGGCATATTTCTCTAAACACATAAAAAACACCTACATTCTATAGCTTACTTATGGCCAAGAGAACATAATTCTCCTAGAAAGGATTTGATTTAAAAATGTATAATATGATATTTATGGTGTTAAGTATGGGTAGGTTGGATGGAATGTGAGTTTGCTATTAAAATACAATTCAGTGTAGGAAATTGTATTGATTGTTGTCATGTGGATTGATGTTTTGACTTACATGTTCAATAATTTCCTTGATTTAGAGTAAGAATGAAGCATATTCTTCTTAAAGAATATTTCCAGTATAAAGGTATACCATGGTCTGTTAAGATGATGGACAGATTGTTCTTATGATGATAATTTTTAAAAGTCTTGCAATATTAATCTTGAAGGGTATAAACTAGTTTTATAACCAGTGAAAATACTAACTAGTATGTGAGATGGTGAAAATTCACACTGATAAAACTATACATTTAAGACTTTAAGATTTTTGTTATTATTTTTTAACCATAAATGCCTAGATGTTAGGAATGAATGATATGGAGACAGATTGCTAGGATTGTTATCCTTGTGTTAGTCCTGGGTATAATATTAGATACATGTATTTCATATCCCTTTACCATGAGTTCTTCATCTATAAAATGGGGACAACGTTATTTCATAGAGATACTGGGAAAACTAAATACGGGGATGTATGTGTGGAATAGGAACTGAGCATGGCATGAGTTCACAGAATATTCGCTAAAATTCCTTCTCTGATTACTGTGTGCAGGTCACAGTGGGGAACCCCAAATTGAAAACAGTGCAGCAACAATAACAAAAAGCACCCTCATTTCCAAATCGGGAAATTGGCTGCTTGCAGATCACTCAAGGGAGCAAATAGAGCAGCTCTGATGGCAGCGGGATCTGAAATGTGCTCTGGTGTTACAGTCACTGAGAGACGATCAGCTCTCAGAGTAGAACTACAAGTTTATCTCCAGTCTGGCTGTTTGATATTGGGTGATACAGTTTTTGTGATTCATAATTTCCATTAAATCAGACTTTAATTAAAAAGTTTCTGCCTGGAGACACATTCCTTTGAAATCCTAGGCAAGACTCAGTAGGACTGTTCGCCTGTCTGTGACAATAGTAAATGCCAGGCTGAAGCATGTCAGCTCAGCAGATGGCTGATGGTCTACTTTAACACTTTTAATGGAATGATGTGTTTCAGCATAAAGTTTAATATATAATCTGTGAATAAAACCATGGTTCATTCAGGGTTAATCTCATTTACACATGCTAAGGGACAGCCTCATCACATACACTGACCAGTGTAGTTCAGTGATACCACCATTATAAATGCAACTGTGTGTTTACACTGGGGAGGCCTGCGTGAGACGCGGGGCTCGGTAGCATTTCTGAAAGCACAGCCTGAGGCGGGAGCTGCGTGCTTGGGTGAGACTCCTAGGAGTGAGGAGGCCCAGGGACACGAAGGAAGGACGGGAGTGGGTCATCAGTGTCCCTGCTCAGGCAACGGGGCTCGGATCTGCAGGAACCGCTGGGAAGTCTGTAGAAGGTGCCCCAGATCTATCTATAGGCAGCAGCGCTGACCCCCCCAGTTCCTGTCCTGCATTAGTTGAGGGGTTCCCTGGTACTGTTCATGATCCCTCACTTTTGATGCACACTTGTGCAGGGCGAATCTTAGACTCAGAAGTTGACTCTATGCCAGAAATCTGAAGGAATTTGGAAAGGCGGTTGTGGGGACACCCTCCGTCTGAGGGTCCGTTTGCATGAAACTGTCCAATCTGGTTCTCTCTGGAATTACAGCTGGGCCAGGGCGATGGGAAGGGGCAGCAAAACACCTTCTACTCTGTTGGCATCCGTCCACCCTGTGCGCCACTCAGATCCACTGTTAGGTCTTTTTAGTTACCTGCTCTGCCTGGTGGTCCCAGCCACAGCTTCTTCCAAAGGTTCCTTACAGGAAGGAAGTGGAACAAGACAAGTCCCCATTGCTGCCACTGGGTCACGCACTGTAATTAATATTCATCTATTACCTATACATGAATTTAATAGTCACCTATTACCTACAGATGAATGTTGGGATGGGCAATTCGGACTGCGTAGTCACTGATGTGACTCAGATTCAGGGCCCAGTAGCTTATCCAGAACTTTTACCAAAGGAGCATCTCATCTGCAAGCAGCCCGGCCTTGCTCTGGAACTGAGGGTGTCTGTGCTGTGACCCTCCTGTGGGCACTTGCCCAACGCTTTCCAGGGCTCCTTTAGTGACTACGGATACCGATAGTCGCATTGGCTCCCTCAGTCATGTAGCCCAAATGGCAGGCTTTGCAGCCATATATGGACCCAACAGCCTTCTCTTGCTCTGGGTCCCCCTTGAGACTTCTGAGCCTTTTGGGCCATCCAGTGCATGAGTCAGAGTAGTATTTGCAAGAGTTACAAATGCTGCCTCTACAACCTTCAGGAGCCTAAGGCTCAGTCCCTGTGTGCATCCATGGCCTTCATTGTTCCCACCACTTTTTTCCAGTTCAACTACACACGCAGTGAATTTTCTTAGACTCCGACTTATGCAGGAAATGGGCATGGCTGACTGGCTACTGTCTGAAAGAGAAATATGTGGCCGCCAGCCTGCCGTGGGCATAGACAGAGTGTTCAGTTACCTCTGCTTTCCAAGTGTGTTTGAGATTATGTGTTCCTTTGGGAGAGCTGATGAGTTTCCCTTGGGCTCAGCACCCTCATGCCACCTTTGCAGACTTGGACCCTGGGCAGGCGTGGCAGGTTGCACTGCCTGGAGGGTTTATGCAACACATTCAGTAACCTCCATGAGCTGATTTGAGTTATGTTATGACCAAAGATAGCATCTTGCTTTCAATATAGCAGGGACTTAAGTGCCAAGTCTGGTTGAAGCATGAGCAAGGGGACTTGTGCATAACAATCTCACTGCAGTGTTTAGGATGTGCATTTTGATGGCATCCTATATAATAAAAGCCTAATATGCTAAGTTTCCAGTCGTCCAGTTGGACGTTCAACCAAGCAAAGTGTAATATGCTAATAATATGCTAAGGCTGCTCAACAGCTCGCTACCAGAGGGCAGATGCTCTGATTGGTAGGTTAGCTTGCTGTTGGGGTCTGGCTGATCGGGACTGAGTGAAATGAGTTGGACACACCCTGGAGCCCTCTTGCAGCTTCTCCCTGCTGGCCAACCTCCTGCATCCCTCCCCGGCCCCAATTGTGCCCTGGTGGGGTCCCTCGGCCTGCCCTGTATCCTCTTGCAGTCTGGGACCCTTCAAGGGATGTCAGAGAGCCAGTTTTGGCCCAATTACACAGGCCAGGCCAAGGGACCCCACTTGTGCACGAATTCGTCCACCGGGCCTCTAGTCTGAATATGGAGTTAGGACTTGCTTATCGGGTCCCCTCTTGGTGTGACCTCTTGCCCTGTATTGCTGCACATTGTGTAGAACTGGTGCTCACAGGGAATGGTTGAGGGGTTGCTTGTTTATTCCTGGGGATCTCAGTGGATGGAAGCAGCCTGAGGGATGATTTATGCAGCGCCAGACAGACGCAGCCTGAAAGCCCGCGCTGTTTCTTCCTTTCTGCTGTTCGGTCATTGAAATGACTGTCAGTGCTTCTCATGTCACCTCTGAATTACGTTACTTTACACTTTAAAACTATGTTTAGCTTTCCTGTGTATTTTTTCACTTCTCTCACGTTTTCCTGGTCATACAGACATATAACAAGACAGGTGCTATCTGTCATTAAGCGGCGTGCTTTGATTTACGTGTAGACATTCATCTCTTTATCACCGAGGTATTTCGTATGCACTTTTATTTTATTGTGCATATAAACTCACATCTGTGAATGGCAGCCACTCAATACCCATAGAAGAACTTGGGGCTGGGTTTTCCTATTTTCAGCAATCATTATCACTAATTCTTATATTCTTCTGCATTGCTGATCATTCCCTTTTTCTTAAAATTATGTCCACCAACTTTCCCCCCCCTCAATCCTGTAGAATTACATACTGAGTTAGGATTTGCACAGCACCATCTCCCCATATGCAACCCCCCATCTCATTTCCACTTCTTAATGGACTCCACTCAGTATTTTGGTACTAAAAGCCTTTCATTACTTACTTCACTCTGGCTTTTTTATACTTTTTTTATTTGCTCAGTCAGTTTTATAGTCTAGCTGCTCTTTTTTGTCAAGTGGCTTATAACATGTTCTTCCAAGTACAATAGTTCATCTGAAACATCTATAACTTCAGTTCACAATGACTTTCCACTGCTCTGTGCTCCTCATACATTCCTTTTTGGAATGGCCAATAGAAATGTGCATTCAGCATAATTCCTATTTTGCTAAACCAACAGGGACCGAAGCCATGCCCCCTACTGATCTCATTATTAAGCTGGAGCTATCATACTAAAAAGTGGCATTTGTGAACAATGGCTGTGACAGACACGTGAGGAATAAAACAGTTTTGAAATCACATTGTTCAGCAATGATGCCATTTCTCTTCTCCCTCCCAGCAGATGGGGCGTGGCTCGCCAGTATGTGTTCCAAAGCCCATGGGAGCTTGTGACATGTCCTGTGTTATGTACTTTGCTTTGAATTCTCTGTTTATACTGAGAGCATCACAAATTCTGGGGACAAAGAGAGCTCACTTGCTGATTTTTTTTATTTTGAAAAAAAATTTTTTATTGATTTCAGAGAGGAAGGGAGAGGGGGAGAGAGAGATATAAACATCAATGATGAGAGAGAATCATTGATTGGCTACCTCCTGCACAGCCCCCACTGGGGCTCCAGCCCACAACCTGACTACGTGCCCTGACCAGGAATCGAACTGCGACCTCCTGGTTCATTGGTTGATGCTCAACCACTGAGCCACGCTGGCTGGGCACTCGTTAATTCTTTTAGAGCCAGCTGGTGTCCAGTATCCCAAAGCAGTCAACTTCGACTCAGGATTATCCTTCCTTAGGAGAGAACCTGCCAATCATGAAGTTTACATAAAGGTTAAGTCAGTGGTTGGTGTCGTTCAAGAAATAACGATTCATTCAGAATACATGTGCTAAATGTCCTGTGTCCCAGGTCCCAGGCCCATAACAAAAAAGCCAGCCGTCCTCCAGGCAGCACCGAGGAGCTGAGTCCTGTGGGTTCACTGAGCTTTACTGTGTATTTAAAGAGGATTATTGCTGTTACTATGCTGGCTCTTTCAGTAAAAGGACTTCTGTGTAGCCATCAACTACTGGGTAGTGTACGAGAAGGCTGTCTTTGTGTGTGTGTGTGTGGCTACTTGCAAGAGCTCAAGTGCTCAGGAATGTCGCCTGTGAAGTTGAACTTCCATCATCGCAGCGCCCAGTCTTCACAGTCCTGACTCCCACTGTGTTTTGAGGACATGTATTGAACACGTACACATTCTGCCCTGGATTCATTTAAGCGTTTCCTAAGCTGCTCAGCTGTTTTAGCTGTTCCCAGGCCTCCCCCGCCGTTACCTCACTGAGTTATGCTGCACAGGGCACAGCTTCAGCACCAGTGGGCTGGTTGCACTACTAAACTCCTGGGGTTTATTTTTCTGCAGTTTCATGCTTTATCAAGTTTTAAAGGAAATACAGATGAATCAATGAAAAGGGGTTTTGAAGATGCTGTTGTTCAGTATATAAATTCGATAAAGCTTTTTAAAAAAATATTTTTTACTGAATTTTTTTTTCTAGAGAGAGAGAGAAAGGGAGACTGAGAGATAAATATCAATGTGATAGTGAAATATTGGCTGCCTCCTGCATCCCTTCCACCAGGAATCAAGCTCAAAACCTGGGCATGTGCCCTGATGGGGAATTGAACCAGCAACCTTTCAGTGTAAGGGACAATGTCCAACCAACAGAGCCATACTGTCCAGGGCTAAAGCTCTATTTCAGTTGACTAATCAAATTATGTGGTAGCTTTTAGCTGTATATAAAACTAAAGGTCTGGTGCATGTAATTCGTGCACTGGCTGGGGCATATTTCCCTCAGCCCGGCCTGTGCCCTCTTGCAGTCAGAACCCCTTGGGGGATGTCCACTTGCCAGCTTAGGCCCAATCCTTGGGATTGGGCCTAAGCGCGCAGTCGGATATCCCTCTTGCATTCTGAGACCCCTTGATCCTTACCTCCCACCTGCTTGCTGCTCATTACTTAGCACTGCCATATAGGTGGGAGAGGCTCCAGCCACCATTGCTACATTCACCAGCCGTGAGCCCGGCTTCTGGCTGAGTGGCATTCCCCCTGTGGGAGTGCACTAACCACCAGGGGGCAGCTCCTACATTGAGTGTCTGCCGCCTGGTCGTCAGTGCACGTCATAGCGACTGGTCATTCTGGTTGTTCCACCGTAACAGTTGCTTAGGCTTTTATTATATGGATCATAACACAAATACTATCTGAGAGTAAGTAGTAAGAGGTTTCCAGGTGGCTTTCACTGGAAGATACTTAAGTCCCCTTTTGATTCTACCTGTGTTTACATAAGCTGTAACATGTCCCAGTAGATCATTGTTTGAGCCTTTTCCACTTTCCATTTTATTGTCTATGCATCTAAGGAGGACAGAAGCAGGAAGCACAGTCTTCTCCCTATACATCTGTCCCCTCAGGGAGCAAGGTTTGGACTAGATCCCTTAGCTTGTCAAACAGCTCAAACCCCAGCTTTTCCAAATGCAAAAAGGTTTTATTCCTGAGAGAGGGACTACCAAGGCAAAGGCAGGAAGAAAGGGTCAGATGCAGGATATCTAAATGTGTACCTGTGAACAAGGGGTCCTCTGGGATGCAGGTACTGATATAGAAATAGAATTGATTTGCCCATTTTTTTCCTGCACTGATGCCTCTAATGTGAGTGAAATCAGTTGTTTTAAATTTTAAAATATTTTTCATTGAAATGTTCCGATGTGTTAATGTCATGCTTTCCTCTTAGAAAATGTACCTCCTTGCTTATAAGTCATTAGTCGGCAAACATCTTCTGAAACACATCATCTTTTTAAGAAGGTGACTTTTTTTTTTGTCCTATACAATTTTTTTGTGGGTATGATTTATTGCACATACATCAATTTAGATTTACATTGCAGGATTGCCTTAATTATGGAGAACTAAAAACCACCTAATTTTTTGTCAAGGGCCATTTTAAAACTTGAACTATTAATTTTTTCTGCAGTCAACATATGTACCATTGCTTACTACATGGTCAAGAAAAAGTTCAGTGGCCCACCTGCTGGAGATTTGGATGGATGAGTATAGTCCATTGGCTTAATGAAGAAGAAGCACAAACTTTTTCATGTGTAGGTCACCCCCTGAAAAAAGGTGAAGGGACCCATAAACACATGCTGATGGTCAGAGGGCACGGGGAGATGAGGGCTGGGTGGAGGCAGGCAAGGGACGGGGATGGGGTGGGGGGTTGGGGGAAGGGGGATGGGGACATCTACAATAAAATACAGTGAAAGCCCTGGCTGGTGTGGCTCACTAGGATGCAGTGTTGTCCTTTACACTGAAAGGTCGTGGGTTTAATTCCGTGTCAGGGCATATGCCTAGGTTGTGGGTTTGGTCCAGTTGGGGTGCATAAAGGAGGCAACCAATAGACGCTTCTGTCTCACATCTCTCTTACCCCCTCTCTCTCCCCTCCTCCCCTCCCTCGCCATTTTCCTTCCCTTCTTCCTTTCCTCCCTTTCTCCCTCTAAGATCAGTGGACATATCCTTAGGTGAGGATTAAAAAGCACAAAAAGAAAAGTCTGTTTTTTTTAAAAAAAAATTAAAATAGCACTATAAGCTAAATAATTTTTAACACATTCGAAGAGTGGCTTAATAGAATCATAGTTTACCTTTACAATAATACAAAATGGGTGAACTGTTACTAACTACTGAGTCTTAATTTTGCTTCAGTGCATATTGTTTTTTCCAAGCCTGTTTAATCGGGACAAAATGAGCTCTCTTAAGTGAAACTTTAAGCATTGACATTGGCCCAGTTTTCTAGGTGGTACGTCTTCTGTCAGGTTCATGGGGCTAATGTGGCAGATGGAGCGTAGCCACCACTGACTGCTCCTTAGAAGTCCTGGGGAAGTTCCACAGCTCTAGAGGCAAGAGGATGCTTGCAAGGCTGACATTTGAAATCGGGAACATTGTGAACCTCTTCCACTTGACTAGAATCACTCAAATGGACACAGCCTCTTACAAGGAAAGCTCTTTGCTCGTCTCTTCCATGCGGTCAAGGGCGCACTCGCTTTGAAACTGTAGGTGAACAACTGACTGTACAGATTTTGGGGGACCTGAATCAGTACCCCACCCCCTGTTCTTCATTGTTGGCTTGTTGGAGCATAATCAGTCAGCGTGGGGAGAAAGGAATCATGAGAGGCATTTGGTCAGCCAGGGCATATTCTGGAGCTTCATCACTGAACTGGGCATCTGGGGCACAAAGAAAGCAAGGCCAGGGCTCCGGCCCCAGAGACACAGACCATGGACGAGTTAGCATTGCAGCAAGACGTCTCTTCCTGTAAAACAACATTTAATCTTTTTCCTGTTCCAGCTTGGGCTGCATAAAAATAAGTCAAAGGCCATCCTTTCCTTTTTGATAGCATCACTGCGTGTGATCACCCATTCATGTCCCGTGGCATTTCATGCAAACTCCTCCCCCCAGTTCCAACCTCCGGTGGAAGATAACCTCACTTTATCTTGTCAGCATCACACCTCGTTGCTCTTAAATCACGAAGTCGCCACGAATAAGTGAAGGTAGCATGCATTCAGTGTCTTCCTTCCTCTCAGCTTTATCATCTGGGTTGAAACGAAGACACCTGCAGGCAGTCCTTGGTCGGCATGTGAACCAAAACTCAGGAACTTGGCGGCCGTGTCCTATCTTTGCACTCTATTCCAAAATGCTTGACTTACAGGAGAATTACAAAGATAGTTGAGCGCCCATGTGCCCTTCCTCATTTTTTTATAGCCGTGGTGCACCTATCAAAACTAAGACAATGGCCTAGCTGGTTTGGCTCGGTGGATAGAGCGTTGGCCTGCGGATTGAAGGGTCCTGGGTTCCGTTCCAGTCAAGGGCATGTACCTTGGTTGCGGGCACATCCCCAGTAGGGAGTGTGCAGGAGGCAGCTGATTGATGTTTCTCTCTCATCGATGTTTCTAACACTCTATCCGTCTCCCTTCCTTTCTGTAAAAAATCAATAAAATGTATTTAAAAAAAGCAAAAACAAAAAACTAAGATATTACCAGTGGTATAATTCTATTTACAAAACTGTCTGACTTTAATTTGATTCCACCAGTTTTTCCTCAAATGTCCTTTTCTGCTCCAAGGTCCAATCCCGATATGCATTTAGTCTTTGCGTCTCCATAGTCTCTTCCAGTCTATGAGGGTTTCTCTGTCTTTTTCTTGTGTGTTATGTATGACCTTGACCTTGAAAAGAGCCGGTTAGATATTTTTGTCTCTTGTCCCTCAATTTGGGTTTGTTTGATATTTCTCATGGTTAACCTGCTGTTATAGGTTTTGTAGAGGATTACCACTGACAAAAATACACAGGATGATGTGTATTCTATCAGGTCGTATTGGTGTGATAGCTCCATGATTTACTTTAGTAACGTAACCTTGATTCTTCCGCTGAGAAAGTGTCAGCACTCTGCTGTGTAAAGTTTCTTAGTTTTTTCCACATTCTAATCAGTGGAAGGAAGTTAAGTTCAGCCCACACGCTCAAGGGTGGTGTCAGGAAGTAAATATATGCAAAAACCAAAACCAAAACCAAGGACGGTAGCATCTAAACTAATAAAAGCGAAATATTAAAATTAACCGTTTCTCCGAGACAGGGTAAGCCACGCCCACCAGCCAATCAGAGCGGCTGTATGCAAATTAGCCCAGCCAACATGGCGGCCGCCACTCACGGACCTGAGTAAACAACCCTTTCCATTGCGGCAGCAGCGAAAGTGAAGCTGCGCCCCTCAGCTCAGCTCCGATTAAACTGCCTCTAGCGAAACACAGCTTTTTGAAACATTGTAACAATCATAGAATCCTCCGGAGCTGAAGGAGAGAGCAGCTCCGGCCTAACCAGTAAAAGTAACAATTGTTTCATTATAGACGCTGCGAGGTGAAGCAGCGGAGGCTTCGTTAGTAGTTAG
>PVJC01029270.1:0-21997 GCA_004026665.1 Murina feae
GGGGTTGGGGGATGTGGAGAGGCCCCTTCAGCAGTCCACACCTCCCACCCCTTCCCGATTTGCCACGCCCCCAGGCAGGGTACGAGGGGGGAGTGGGAGCAGTGAGGAGGAGGAAGGGTGGGAAGGCGAAGGAGGGAAGCGGCTCCGGGCTCCCACTCTCTAGGCAGTGCCCCCCCCTCACCCCCCGCCTCTGGGTAGGAAAGCCGCCCAGCTGTTTTTGATTCTTTCCCACTCGCAGCCCCGCCCGAGGGGGTGGGGGCCGAGGCAGCAGGGAAGCCAGGGGAGACAAGGCTCTTCTGAGCCCCGCGGTGAAGGGCGTCCGGTCTGCAGGTGTGCCCCCTCCGGTTCGGCCGTCGGTCGCCGGTCCACAGGCCAGAGGGAAGCAACCGGGCCGGCAAGCGGGCGGAAGCCAAGTCTCAACACTGTTTGGTGGGGTGCGCTGGGCAGGGGGTCGCAGGAACCGGGTAAGGAGCCCTAGAGAAGAGAAGCCCCTACCTGAAGCCGGCTGCCCACAGCGCCCTGTTGGCGCCGTTGAAAAGCGAGTAAAGATTCTCCCGCAACTTGCCGATTCTGCCCATTTCACAGAAGCGCCAGGACGGAGAGAGGACCCAAGAAAATGAGTGCGTCCTTTGTGCTCAGCGCCAGTGTCCAGTGGGCTATCGGACAGCGGAACGGGTCTGCAGGCCCCTGCTCCGCTCCTGGCCGTCGCCCACGTTAGTTGGGGTTGCCGATGAAGGGCGCTAGGACCCGGGGGCGCGGTGTCGGCAGGGACGGGGCGCTCAGGGCTCAAAGGGGCGCCGAAGCGCCTACGGCGTCCAGCCCGAGCAGGTGGGGGCGCGGAGCGGGCACAGCCGGGGCGCCGCAGGCCGCCACACCTAGGGCGCAGCAAAGCGCCCGGGCTACGCGGGCCGGGCGGAGCCGCCCTGAGAGCCGCGCGTGTCCCCAGCCTCGGCCCCGCCCCGCGCTGTCCAATGAGAGTCCGCGGCCGGAGGGGCTGTCCGCACACTCCACCCGCAGCCCCACTCCACGCCACCGACCCCCTGACATCGCACCCCGAGCCCCGGCTGTGCGCCCCAGTCCCCGAGCTCACTGCACTCCTCTCCGGAACCCTGAGCCCCGGTCCGGGAATCCAGGTGCCTCTAGGTCCCCAGCCGCCGGCAAACCTATGGCCCCCCAGGGGGGTGAGTAAGGACAGCCCGAGTACCCCCAGCCGGTGCCGCGTCCACGCCCCTCCGGGCCGCGCGGCGGGAGTCTTGGGGAGCTATGCTGAAGCTGGGTGGTGCGGAGGACGCCGCGCAGCTCCCCCCTCGGCGCGCCCGCGCTCCTGTCCCCGCGCCCGCGCCCAGACCTGCGGCCCCCGACGGCTCCCGGGCTGCGGCCCGCCTAAGCCTTGCCTGCTTGCTGCTGCTGCTGACGCTGCCGGCCCGCGTAGACACGTCCTGGTGGTGAGTGTGACTCTCGGGGTTGGCAGGGTGAGGCTCTGGGTCGGAGGCCGGAGGCCGGGCGGAATACACAGCCCCGGCACCCGCAGCTCAGACCAGGTTGTCGCTTCGACGGAGTGAGAGACGTCCCGGCAGGGCTGTTGCTGAAGGTGCGGCGTGGCGGAGGCTGGGGCGGCAGCGGGAAGAGAGAGGAGCGCCTCCCGAGGAGGGTGCAGGGTACTTGGAGCAAGGACGCCGGTGGTCGAGGCTTTCCAGAACCCCATATGCCGTGCCCATACTTCTGCTCAACCCTTTAGGGCAAAATCTACCTTCCGAATTTCGCTCAGGGTGGATTCAAGAAAGCAACCGCCTATCTGGGGCCTTCGGTGACAGTCCAGCAGGAACCCCTGATCACCTATGGCCGCCGCCCTGGGAGGTGGAGGAAGGGGCTGCGCGCGGGTGGAGGAGCCCCTCGCTAGTCCACCCCACACCTTCGGTCACGCAGCAAGGCTTCGGTGGGGGCGGCAGCACCCAGCACAAGGGTTAGAAGTGGAATCGTGGCAAAAAAACCGAGCCCATTAACTCCCACAATTACAACACTGGCTTGCATCATTAGGCATTGCCTTCAGGCTCCGTTTTAAGGACGTCAGTTCGAACCTTGCCATCTCCTTCCCGGCTTCCCTCTTCTTCCCACGTTTCTCCCCCCTCTGAGAACTAGGCGCCTCTGGCCCCCAAATATTGAGACCCTCCCCTTAGATTTCTTGCCAGGCCTTACACTCCATACACTTTACAAGAGAGCAGATGAGCCAAAAGGCATTACAAACCGACTAGATGTCTGTTCTTTCCTGAGTCCCCTGCTCCCAGTCCCTGGATGGCACTCATCTTTCTCCTTCCGGAGGCAGGGCAGGAGGGGAGAGCTGGACTGAGAAAAGACTCAGTCTTCTCCTCTTTCCTCTTCACACCCCCCCCCAGGTGGTCTCTCTAACTGGGCTCCTGCCCCTCTCTACCCATGCAGTGCCCGCCTTCCTGTCTTCACTCTGACCCCCCCTCGCCCCCCCCACACACACACCTCAGCGTGGTCTCCTCTCCCCTTCCACCCTGTGGGTTTTCTCCTCAGGACTTGGAATCTTGGCTGGAAGGGTGAGGGGTACTGGCTGAGGGGCCAGCAAGCTTGGGCGGCAGATTCCTATCATTTCAAGATGCGTCTCTCACCACCACCCCCCACCCTGCTTTCCTGTTTCAGAAAAATCTCTTTTGGATTTTTTTTTTTAATCTCTGCAGTGTTGTGGAAGGCAAGGAGGGGGGTGCTGGATGGGGGAGAAGGGAGGCCCATATCTTACATCTGGCTTGAAACATTCCTTTAGGAAGGGAAGAAGGGAAGAAGGGGGATGAGGAGCAAAGCCTTTCAAAGTTCAGAGTGAGCACAAAGCCATCCCTCTAGCTTCAGGGCTGTTTGGTTGGGGACAAGCACCCTCAGTGGCCCAGCAGAGAAAAGATGAAGTGGCCACTGCACATCTTTATCCACTCAGATGGCAGTTTGCTTTTAGGGACTCCAGACGTCTTCCTTCCAGTTTGGGATGCTGTCTTGGGGACCATGTGGTGTTTAGGTGAGGAAGTGTCAAGTCAGTCTGGTAGTTTCGGCATGCTGGAGGTGGTTCCCACAGACCCATCTGGAGTTCTTTCTAGTCCCCATGGCGACTGTCTCCACCTTTTCCTTTCTGCCTCAACTACATGCCCCCCACGTGGGACATATTAAAGTTTTTGCAAAAAGTCCTGGGTGGGAAGCAGGCGGGTGAAGCAGAGGGATCCAGCAGTCCTTTGCTGGGAGGGAGGCAGCAGCAGGCCAGGATGGGGAGTGAGTGCAGAGGGTAGTTCCACTCCTGGCCGCACACCTGCAGGTCACAGCTGCAGGGCTCTGGTGCTGGCTCTGTGGGCTTCACTTCTAGGATAAAGTGGAAAGCTGCTTTTTAAAGGCTGGTCAGACCCCCAAGGGGTTCTCTTTCCCATAGGGAAACCCCAGCAAGACTGGAACTCTGTACAACCCCCAAAGGAGATGCTGTGGGCTCCACTCTGGAGCAGTCATTGCTCTCACCAGCGAACAGGCTGCTCTTCCTCACAGCCCTTCCCTTCTTTTCCAACCACTGCTCCCCTCTCCTCCTCTAACTAGAGGAGGAAGTGATGGTCTCTTCAGACTCTATAACCAATAAGGAACAGGCTCCTGGCATGTGCTTCCCTGTTCCATTTTGCACAGGTTGGCTATGCCATGGATTCACAAAGGGAGAGCAAGAGTGGCATCATAACATTAGCATTATTGTTGCCACGCAATGAGCTCTTACTAAGCTCCAGACACTGGCTAAATATTTTATGAACATCATCCTCTTCATTCCCCCCAATAATCCAGGTACTGTTATTATCCCCACTTCACAAAGAATGTGAGGAATAGGAGGAATGGCATGAAACTCAAGTTCAACCCATTTTGAAGTCAGATCAGCCCACTCCTGGCTAAACCTCCCTTGGAGTGAAGATGACCTTGGACGTTGGAGTTCATCTAGTTCTCTGATGGACAGAGCTGACTATTATTACTACTCCCAGAACTTTAGTTTCTTCACTTGTTAAATGGAGCTCTCGCTCTCTTTCTCATAGGATTGTTGTATAGAAAAATGTTTCATAAACTGTAAGGTACCATATAAGTGATGTATTAAGAGATTAAGGGAAGGTAATAGTTTTATCCCTGTGTTCAAAGCTTTATATGAGCTGGACTGAACCATGTGCACTAGGGGCTATAAAAGAAAGGAAAAGAGAAAATAAAAAGAGGCTCCCTGACCTCATTAACAAGACACAAACAAAACATGTGCAAATATGCTGGCAATGTCCACAAGGAGTAATGCTATAATTGAAATGAAGTTTATGACTAGCTGGGGGGAAAAGAAAGGAGGGGTATATCAGAGCAGTTAGGTTTATTCAACAAATAGTTATTGAGTACCTACTATGTGCCACACCCTGTTCTAGGCACCAGGGATATTGAAGTGAACAAAACAGACACAAATCCCTGCCTTCACAGAGGAGTGCATGAAGATCACCTGGGGTGTTGGTAAGGTGCAGCCTCTGACTCAGTATGCCTGGGCTGGGCTCTGAGGCTCTGCACTTCCAACAGATCCCCAGGTGATGTGACTACTGCTGTTTTGGGGATCACACTTGGAGTAGCAGGGGCTACTTAAGAGTACAGAGTAGGATATGAGTCACTTTGTCAAAGGGAGGGATGTAAATGGGTCAAAAGCAGGTGAAGAAAACATTCTGGGGCAGGAAGCTGGGAAGGAAGGAAAACTTCTGGATGGGTAAACAAAGCCAGAGGTTCAGGGGTATCTCACCACTACCAGCCCATGAGCTGGATGGAGGATGCCTTCAAAATCTCTTTGACCCTAACAGCTGAGCTGAGTGCTTGGCACACGGTAGGCATTTTGCAGGCATGTGCTGAGAAGGGGATGGGCTGGGGCTAGGGCTCAGTTTTATTGGAGGTCCCCACACCAACTACAAGGGGCTGACCATGGTCAGCAGGCAAGCGCCTACTCCGTAAAATCTTGAAGCAGCCACTTGGTGGGGTGATGGGGGCAGTAAGAGAAACTTACTTATTCTTCCAATCTTAGATATTGAACAGATGTTCCCACGTTCAGTGAGGATGTTAACAAGAAAGGACCAGTGTGGGCTACAGCAGAATGGATTTAAGTCAGACCACAGGAAGGACTTTTTGCCAGAGGTTGGCCTGCCTCACTCCAGACTGTCTCATGAGGGCTGGATGACTGGTCTCCCATTCCCATCCAACCCCCCTCTTCCCAAGCCCCAGTAAAAAACAAACAAACACTCATTGCATAGGGCGATACTCCGGGCTGAACTGGGGAAGCAGAATGGTGGTGAGACAGGGATGAGCTCCAACTCCAGCTCCAACTCCAACCGTCTTGAATCTCCAAACAAAGCACCGCAGCAGTGGGTGTAACTCCGGGCTGTGCGTCAGGCGGCCCTTTCCGGCCTGGCCTAGCCCGGGGTGTTTATTTTGTTTGTTCCTGGAAGCTGTTGCTCTGATGGACAGTGCTGGGGACGCTGATTCCATGGGATTTCTCAGTGTCTGGTCAGCCCTCTCACCCCTCCCCCGGGACAGATGGGCCCCATCAGCCCTGCTGAGTTCCAGAAGAAGCATCAGCCCTCCTTGTGTTTGTTTGAGTTGGTATCACCAGTGGTGATCCAGTCTATGGGTGAGGGCTGAGTGTGTGAACTGGGGGGAGGGGGTACATAGAACCCAAGGCAGCCCAGCTTTTCCCCTTTACCCACTGGCCACCCACCCTTCTCCTCACCTACTTCTAGGCCCATTTGGGGGCTTTTCCAAACCACAGGCTCATTCACAGCCCAAACCAAAATCTTTTCTCTTTGTAGCAGCAGAAAAGCAGGCCCCCCCTCCCCACCTGTTCAGAAAAGGAGAGAGAAGGCGTCCCTTGATGTGTTAGGACAGGAGAATGGTAAATTCCCAGCAAATCAAGGAAGGTGTTGGAGAGACAGAAAGGGAGTGAGGAGTGGGTGACTGGGTCAGATCTCATTTGGTGACCTTGTGGGGAGAAAAAGTGATGATACACTCTGGTCTTCTCTGGGCTGGTGGTGGAGTCCAGGCTAAGAGTGTTTGAAGGAAAAGATTGCTGGGAGAAATCTGATGAGAATGACTCAACCAACCCACCTATCTTTTAGTAGCCGAATGATCTTCTATGATAGTTCATTCTGGGCAAACTGGGGACTGGAAGATGGGGAGTGTCACCCTCTTGCTTTACCTTGGCCTTGGCTCCCACAGCAACAGCCCTCTGCCCATGCAGGACACCCTGCCCTATAAGTTGTGGAGGAGGATTTTGAAAGAATCAAGACTCATAAGCTACAAAAGGCCACTGGCCTGGAAGAGAGTTGGGAGTGGGGTCTCCTCCCCAGATCTCAGCATTGGGAATGAGGATCTTAGCTGCATGGGTCTGACTAGGGCTATAAACATTACTCAGAGCTGCCCTTGATGTCTCTTCCCACTGGCCCCTCCCTGTCTCCATCCTTCTTCCCCCAAACCATGTCTTCAAGGACCAGCCATGTAGGATATGCCTCTTACATGTGGGAGTAGGAGTGTTATCTCAGACTCTCGTTTTTGTTAGTTTATTTTTCCATGAGGCTCTTAATGTTTGTTAAATAAACAGGCAATGGGTTTATGTGACATGCCCACAGCCTTCTGTGTACGTGACACATGCCTGGCCTGCATTCTGGGAGTGTGTGTCACTTTGGCCTTTGGCAGGGGAACTGGCGATGCTGGGAGACCACTACTTTCTCTGCAAGTGTAGAGCTATTTCTCCTGAGCTTGTGGGGACCGGTTCTATCATCAGCCTCAGGGAATGTGGGCTGGGAAAGAGGAAGGCACCACTCCAGGGTCTGAATGCCAAGCCTTCCCTTCCTTAATCCTGTCCTGATGCAGAAAAAGGGCCGGATGCTCTGACAGGGCCATCTCCACCTTGCAGGTACATCGGGGCACTGGGGGCCCGAGTGATCTGTGACAATATCCCTGGTCTGGTGAGCAGGCAGCGGCAGCTGTGCCAGCGTTACCCAGACATCATGCGCTCGGTGGGCGAGGGTGCCCGAGAATGGATCCGAGAGTGTCAGCACCAGTTCCGCCACCACCGCTGGAACTGCACCACCCTGGACCGGGACCACACTGTCTTTGGCCGTGTCATGCTCAGAAGTAGGGGCCTCTTCCACCCTGCCCGGCTCTTCCTTCCCTTCCTATGCTTGGGGTGGTGAGTGGGTAGGGTAGGCATGATTCCCTCTCCCTCTCCTGCACACTTCTTCATAATCAGAGAAATAGTTGTGGGCAGAGTGCAGGATACAGCTGGGAACAGACCCTCAGTAGTTTAGGGGTCCTTCTAGGACCCAGTATTCTGGGATGACGGGACAAAGAAATGCATTCCATCTTTCTTCCTCCCTTTCCCATCCCTCCCCAACCCCCAGCACTGTCAGGCTGAGGACTAGGTTCTTATCACACAATCACTCCCCTCACTCCAATACTCCCAACACTACAGTAATGGGAGCAAAGATAAACAGAAAAGTGATACATAAATATTTGGAGAGTCAGCAGCTTAGCCCCAGCTCAGCAATAAAGCTAAGCAGAGCTAGACAGTAAACCAGGAGAAAGGGAATGAAATGGGAACCCAAAGGTGTCAGAAGGACAAGAGAGATGGGTCATTGATCTGGGAGAGCAGGGAGGGAAGAAAACAGGCGCGGAAAGTAGCCTGTCACTCCAAATGGGCTGACCCCTGGGCTGGGGTGTCCCCTGTTGGGAACTGTCCAGCAGAGTGGGCCTGAACAGGCATGGACTGTGGACCGAGACAGGCTTAGCTGGGCCAGGACTGCACTCAGTGGGAGGGGGTGACTCACCCTGCAACTTGATCATGGATACATCCAAGGAGTTTGGAAGAAAGCAAGAGCCCAGGTCAGCCCAAGATGTACAAAGAAGTGGCTGGAAAGTAGTGAAGGCTAGGGGAGGGATCAGGGCCATTTGAGTCAAGAGGGTACAGGGTTTGCTCTAGGAAAACAAGATTTCAGTCGCAGTTCTGTGGGCCTCCTTGCTGAGACACACTCTCCCTTCCTCTCTCTAGGCAGCCGGGAGGCAGCATTTGTATATGCCATCTCATCAGCAGGGGTAGTTCATGCTATCACCCGAGCCTGTAGCCAGGGGGAACTGAGTGTGTGCAGCTGTGACCCCTATACCCGTGGCCGACACCATGACCAACGTGGGGACTTTGACTGGGGTGGCTGCAGTGACAACATACACTATGGTGTTCGCTTTGCCAAGGCCTTCGTGGATGCCAAGGAGAAGAGGCTCAAGGACGCCCGGGCCCTCATGAACTTACATAACAACCGCTGTGGTCGCACGGTCAGTATTCACGTCTGTGCATGTGCCTTCTTCTTTGCTGGGGGCGACCCTATGAATGATCATGGACTAAATGTGAAGGAGGAAGTGCCGAAGGCTCTGGGTCACTTCCAAAAGACCTGACCCCTTGGGACAGGAGCAGTAAACACAGGGAGCTTGCGAATGCCGAGGTGCAGCCAGGTCCACAAGGTCCTCACATAGGAGGAAAGCAGGGGGAGACGGAGAAAAGAAGGGAAGTTAACTCTTTAAGAAGGAAAAAGCTGCCTCCATAACAATTGAGGAGAAGGACTTGTTATGGTCAGTTCACTGGTCTCTGAGTAGTTCCTCTGTGCCTGGTCCTTGCTAGAAAGTGACATGCCACAGAAGGAGAAGGCATGATACCCTGAACTCCAAAACACGTCATGTGCCAGAGTCCTGTAATCGTAAACAGAATCCTGTGGCCTATCATAAAAAGGAGAGTACTGCTGGTTCAGGAAGACTTCCTGGAAGGAGAGGTTCTTGCGTTTGATCAAGAAGAATGGGTGGGATGGATTGGGAAAGACCAACCAATGGCTGCACTAGGTAGGTCGTCCTGCAGACTGCAGAGCCCTCATGTTTTCAGTCCCAGGGGTGATTAAGTGCCCTAACTGGCTGCCTCTCCTTTACCTGCCTCCCAACTCCCAGGCTGTACGGCGGTTTCTGAAGCTGGAGTGTAAGTGCCATGGCGTGAGCGGCTCCTGTACTCTGCGCACCTGCTGGCGTGCGCTCTCAGACTTCCGCCGCACAGGTGATTACCTGCGGCGGCGCTATGATGGGGCTGTGCAGGTGACAGCAACCCAGGATGGCGCCAACTTCACAGCAGCCCGCCAAGGCTATCGCCGTGCCACCCGGACCGACCTTGTCTACTTTGACAACTCCCCAGACTACTGTGTCTTGGACAAGGCTGCAGGTGGGTAGAGAAAGCAGATGGGGATGTGGGGCATGGAGACCCAGTTCTTAGTGCCAGCACCCCTGGGTATTTACGGTCTGTTCAGCCTCAGGAGTTAGGGAGGGGAGCTGAGGGTGGAGTTAGTCTCCTCCTGATATGAAAAACCTCATAATGAGATTGATGATTTATGCCTCGGTCTGCCAGGCCCAGTGCTGCCCCAGCAGAGAGGAGAGGTCGCTCAGCTCCTTCAGGTCTGAGGTCTGTGTGGTATACAGATGTGATAGTTACTACTCAGTGAATGTTAAATAAGTAACTGTTCTCAGTATCTCAGTACCGAGCAATGCATGGACCACACTAAAGCATAAGATGTAGCCCCAAGTATTTGGCCCTTTACAATCTAGCTAAGAAATGAGATTTAACAGGTATACAGATGCAATTGCAAAAGAGAGACAACTGGAGAAAGCAAGAGAAGCGGAGCTGCAAATGTGGAATGTAAACTGTTTCTTAAGGTGTGGGGATTATCTGGGTGCCTGAGGGGACAGGTGACATCGTCTACACAGAGCAGAATGGTAGGTCGTGCATGATCTGTTCCAGGAACAGAGAGCAGATTAATATCCCGAGCGAGCGGAGAGTTCAGGTGAAGGAGGTTAAAGATAGAAGGACAGTTGGGATCAGACGATCAGTGGCCTTGAAAGGCTTATCCCATGGCCTTTGAACCATCTAAAGGAGGCTGAGGAGGTAAGGAAAGCGGAGGTTCCTGCCAGGCAAACAACTGGCAGGGAACAGCAAACATCTGAGTCAGATATTGTGGTGGGATTGTTGGGGTGCTGGAAAGTGAAATGGTGTTACCCCAAAAGAATGGAAGTCACCATCTGGGCTCAGGTTTCAGGTTCAGATAGGTTAATCTAGGAACAATGCGCAATGCCACAGAACCGCTCTTCCCTGGGAACTGCCTTGGACTCCCTGGCTCTTCCCCGCAGACCCAACTGTCAGACTTGGCTGAGGTGGACTCAGAAACCTCGGCTGTCTTTGGTACTGCTTTTCACCCATCACTGTCCTTACTGAGAGTCAAGTGGCTCAGAGCAACACTGGCATAGACATAGAGCGGGGCTGGGTACACTTCCTGCCCATGTGGTGTAACTGAGAGGACTACTTTCCAAGGCCTGGAAATCATTCCAGAACCTCTGAGCTGTAAGCCTATGCATACATCTAAAATGCACATTTGGGGAAGAATCTTTGGAGTTAGGATGAGTCATATGTGTGTTGCTTTTTCTCAGAGGCATCAAATTAAGGCTCATAAAACCCTAAGTGGGTTCTGGAATTCAAAGGGCCCAAGTCATCCCAGAGGGTAGAATTCCCTCCAGGGCAGTGCTGTGCAGCTGAACTTCTGTGACGATGGAAATGTTCTAGGGCTAATATGCTAGCCACTTAGCTACATGAGATGACTATTTTTTTTCAATATATTTTTGATTGCAGAGAGGAAGGGAGAGGGAGAGAGAGAGAAACATCAATGATGAGAGAATCATCGATCGGCTGCCTCCTGCATGCCCTACACCGGGGATTGAGTCCACAACCTGAGCATATGCCCTGACTAGGGATTGAACCGTGACCTCCTGGTTCATAGGTTACACTCAATCACTGAGCCACACCAGCCTGGTGATGTGATGACTATTTGAAATACAGCTAGTGTGACCAAGGAACTAAGTTTTAAAATTTACTTAATTTTAATTCTTTTAACTCTAAATGAGCACATTTGGCTAGTGGCTACTATATCAAATAACTTAGCTCCAGAGGGTAGGGGAGACTTCTGATGCTCAGGAAGGACTTAAGACCTAGCCCTTGCGGTTATGAGAGTAACATGCATAGGAGACCTAGCCAGCCCAGGCCCCAAACAGTGGTCTCTTGACATTTGGATTGTATATTCCTAGTGTATAAAAAATTTGATCAAAAAATTTGATCATACACCTCCAATATATGCATATTTACTTATAAACTACATCTATGTTCCACGATACTAAATGTATATTATAAACAATACAGAATCGATATTTTAAATTGATGAGGTAAAAAACAAATATAGAGGTTCTTGTATTTTCTTCTCATATCCCAGTGGAATGTCAGACTGCTGCTACAGAAATCAGGTCATTGATTCCCCTTCCTGAACCCCTAGCTAGTCAGTTTCCCATCTCTGGGAAAGGGCTAGAGGACACACTGCCTAGGGTCCATGCCATCCAGAATTCTTTGGCTTTGTGGTCTGTTGGCAGGGTCTCCTGTGCTAATATCATCGAGATTGAGGTCCTGAGCATCATCTGTGCAGAGGGAAAGCATCCCCCCTACTCTTCAAGAGTCCCCCTCGTAGGAATTCCTTACGGGTGTGCTTCCAGCCAGTCATACCAATCAGTTCACCTCCTCACTGAACAGAGACTGTAGATATAACAACAATCCACTGAGTTAGATGCTATTATTACGCCTATTGTCAGATGAGAAAAACAAAGCCCGGAGAGATTAACTAACTCTAAATCACATAGCTAAAAGGTGGCTGAATGGGATTTAAACCTAGATACAGGCCCCCTTTTAATGGCCATATAATACTTCCCTGTATAGCACAACTTAATCAAATATAAACTAAGGACCAAAATACTAACAAATAGTAGCTGGATCAGAGTTGTGGCAAGACTTCTTGGAAAAGATAAATTATAGGCTGTTATTTCTTTTAACTCCTTATTATGGGAAAATTCAAACATAAAAGAGAGGGCTTCAGCTAGCTTTAACAATGATGAGCATTTTAAGGCTAGGCTTTGAAGGGGGTCTGGAGATGTGTGCTGGCAGGGAGGGCACGACAGGTGAAGTCAGTGATCTTGGGGTGGTCTTGCTAGTAGGAGGAAACAAGGCTGGTGTAGAGGGCCATGAGGAGATGATCATTTTGGCTAGTGGGTATATTTTCAGGAAAAGAGATTCTTTATGGTTTTCTCAGGAGGATGTGGGTCAGGAAACCCAGAGCAGCTTAAGTAAGAGGTACCTTGATTCTCTCTCTCTCTCTTCCCCAATGCAGGTTCCCTAGGCACTGCAGGCCGTGTCTGCAGCAAGACATCTAAAGGGACAGACGGCTGTGAAATCATGTGCTGTGGCCGAGGGTATGACACAACTCGAGTCACCCGTGTCACCCAGTGTGAGTGCAAATTCCACTGGTGCTGTGCCGTGCGGTGCAAGGAGTGCAGAAACACTGTGGATGTCCACACCTGCAAGGCCCCCAAGAAGGCAGAGTGGCTGGACCAGACCTGAACATGTCTATACCTCACTCATCCCTCCACTTCAAACCTCCTGACTCGAAAGCACAAGATCTTTGCATGCACACCTTCCACCACCCTCAACCCTGGGCTGCTACAGCTTCTATTTAAGGACTTGGAGGGTGATCCAGAGGGACTCTGGTGTCTGGCTGGTTCCTTAGCCCTTGGAAGGATTGACAGGGGACGTAAGAAACTGAGCAGCTCCGACTCCCTGCTCTGGAGGCTAGAAGGGAGAGTGGGAGAGGTGTAGGTGTGATATGAGTTGCACTAAAGCATGTGGTCGAGGCGTGTGTCTTCTTTCCCCTGCACTGGTTTCCTGACACTTCTGTGTGTGCAAGAGGAAAGGCACCCGGAGAGTGCCTCCTTTCACTCCTGCCTGGCTGAGGGTAGATAGGACAGAGATGAAACTACATATCTCTTCCCTAGGTCAGTTTGAGCAGACTGTCTGGTACCCCCAAAAAACCTCTTAGGCTACAATATTCTTTCATTATTGTTAGATGAGAGTTAGCCACAATGGACAGGTTCCATTCATATGCTCATGTGTTTCTAAACTGCTGTGTTTTGTAAGGGGAAAAATTATATAACTATACAAACATCTATTCTCTTCCCATCTTTCTCTCCTTTTCAGCCTACATCAGACAGCACTACTCCCTTGGCTCACTTGCTGCCTGTTTACGTGATACCCATGCCTAACAGATCATCAGAATACCTGGGACATCCTGAGAAAGAGTAATTTAGTAAGTCTTGGGATTGTTTTTAAACTTCCCAGGCATTATTCTGGTGGTCAGCCAGGTTGAGGAAACACTGAAAAAAGGTATAGGACTCATGGAGGTGGGAGAGAGCAACAGTCCTGATCTCGAGGGTCTACAATAGGCCTCTGTGTATCATAAGCAGGTCGAGATCTCCAGCTTTGGCAATTTTCAGGAGAGGATCCTACCCTTTGACACTGGTAGTGGGATCCAGTGACTACGAGGGAAGGAGAGCTGGGGGTTGGAGCCAAAGTGCTGAGCATCTTAGAAAGCAGCCTTGCTCCATTGATCCCCCCGCAGCAAGAACTCATTTTTATGTAGCAACTCTCCAAGTCCTGGCAATGATGACTGTTGTTCCTTCCATGTTTGGCTTCCATAGGGGAGTTCCTTTTATGCTACTACCCACTCCCTAAATCAGCTTCAGTAGCTTAGTCTCCAGAGGCAAGCTGGAGGGTATGAAATGAAGTCTCCAAAACTGTGATGTCCTATTGTTATGTGATTTGAACCGTGGTTATCTCTTCCTGCTGAGATCTTAAAGGAGAATACTGTAGAAATTTGCAGTTATGACAGACATGGGTTGGAATCACAGCTGTTTTTTATATTTTAAGCAAGAGACTCAAATTCCCTGAGCCTCTATCTTCTCATCTGTAGAATGAAGGTATAAAACTATCTTAGACACTGAGCTTTAATTATGCTCTAAACTCTAGACAACAGACACTCTCACCAAAGCCCCTGACTGGTCTTGCCCATCATGACTTACTTCAGAGCCTTCAACTAGGGACAGTCAAGTATTGACAGCAGGCTATGGATTCAGGGGCTCCCTGAGGAATTCTGAGTGTAGCCTCACCCCTCTCCCAAGTTCCTCTCCAATATCCCTTGGGATCCTCACATGTTTGTGGAACAGCTTCACTCTGCACAGGCAGCAGCAGGAGCCATAACTCTGGGCTGGGGGCGGGGGGTAGATTTATTTGGACGATAGGACTAATATTTGTGTAACCTGTGGAGACCTGTGTGGGAGAGTTTGGGGTGGTTTTTCTTTTGGCAAGGGGGTTTGCTCCGATTTCACATCCATTAACACAAAACATGAGCTAGTCAGGGCCCTTGTGGTCTGTGGTGAGGGGATGCCTGTGGAGAAATGGGACTGAGTGAGTCAGGCCAGGGGAATGTCTTCCTTGAAGAGTGGAGGCAACTGGATAAC
Organism: Murina feae; assembly: GCA_004026665.1. Taxonomy (NCBI): domain Eukaryota; kingdom Metazoa; phylum Chordata; class Mammalia; order Chiroptera; family Vespertilionidae; genus Murina; species Murina feae. Next base: position 14,500 of record PVJC01029270.1, read on the forward strand.
TGATGAGCCAATGGTGGGATGAGGGAGGGGGTACAGGAGGGAAAAGAAGAGCTTCTGACATCTTGAGCTGGGATTAAGAGGAGGAAAGCCTCAGTGTAGTGCGAAGGTAAGAAAGTTACAGCCAGTCTGAACTCAATAACAGAGTTGAATGAATTTCTAAAAGGGTGCTGTCTTGTATGCTGGGCTGCTGGGAAGAGCCTCTGGGCCCGGTTAATACCTGCTCTCACAGAGCATCCAGGTGACCACATAAGTGATAGCATGGGCTTTCCATGGGACATCAACCTGAGTTAAATCAACTTATCTTTATTATCTATCTGTTTTCCATTCTTACCCCAGGGAGGGCATGGGCCTCTTCTGACATCTAAGTCTGCTCTATGCTTTTCTCTGGCATCCAAATTCTGATTCATAAAGACCCACATTTTGCATTTTCTTGTAATGGTTAGGCGAAGAGTGAGCTGTCCAGAGAGTGAGAGGTTTGAAAAGTGAGGCGGGTAGGGAGAGAAAAGAAGTCCACGTGAACCCCACCACAGAAGTTATGTGGCTCCAAGAAGGAATGATGGCCAAGCCATTAATTATGCCTCTTATTCCTTAGCTTGTCTGTGCATTCCGATTGGCTTTAGACAACTGGCGTCTATTCTGTGCTATACAAACAGAAACTAATTTATTTGGAACAAGCAGCAAAATGAGAACTTTATTTGGTGTAGTCAGGGCTCCATGTCATTCTGCCATTACTTACTCCCTTGCTGCCTCCAATCTCCCCTCTCCCCTCTCCCAACCCTCCTATCCCACAGCGGTCTGTCCCTCAGACCAGCAGTCTCACAGCCCTTCTCCACTCTTTCCTGTTGGTCCTCATTTCTTTTCACTTTTAATAATTAGGAAAAAAAGCGGGCAGAAAGTGCTATTTGAACACAAAGCTAACTTGAAAGAGGTTATCTCTATCCTTTAAGGAGCTTAGAATCTTTCAGGGAAGGCATGTGACTGCCATGCCCCGCTGCATGCCTGTAGCCAGTTTCTCTATGGAACAGAAGGATGCCTTGGAGATAACAGCCAACCTGTATTATTGCCAACCTTGGAGGACAGCTCTAATCCATACTCTTCCTCAGAGAGATGCTGAAAAATTCAATCAGAGACTTTAAACTATTTAAAAGAATGAAGTACTGCCTGGCCCTGAGGGTCTGTTTGTGAACAGTCCTGTAGGTCTGACTCATGACCACTCACTGCCTCATTTCTCTTCCTCCCTGTAGCAGAGAGTAATTTCTTCTTTCTCTCACCTCCCTCAGCAAGAACACCAACTGCTAAGTCCTTGCCAAATTCTAAGGCCTACTCTGGACATTGGCTTAATACAAGAGAGATTATTAGGATTTTTTCCCTCTCTGATTTTCTGAGGTTTTATTTTAATGTCCTCGGTGGTCATATGGAGAAGCCCAAGAGAGGACACCGGGGAGAGTATGTTTCTCATCCCTGAGTGGCTCCTGCAGCCCAATTACAGCACCAGCGAACAATGTGATGCATTCCTGGGCAGGTCGGTGGGACCCTGGGCGCCTGGGCCTTGTGGAGAGAGGTGCCAGACACAGAGCTCTCCGTAAGCAATCCTGCAGAGCCGCCCCCTGGGTGCAGAGATGAAATACGGGAGAGCTTCACATTACACAGAGACCCCAGCTCACACCTGGTTATTGATGGCCTTGGTGGAGGCCTCTGCCCCCACCCTCCACTTAGTGGCTGCCTGCTACGATGGGGGCTGGGCATCTTTGAAGCAATGTTGGAAAACAAGAGATGCTTCCTTTTCACGCTTTGCCCTCCCAGTCTGCACACGATCATGAGGATACACATACATATGAGGTGCACATATATGGGCATACACATAGCTTCTCTAATTCTAGTCATCCTCCCCTTCCCCAGCAGCAAAAAATAAAAAAGCAACTAGATTTCAATCAAATTCTCCAAAACTCATACCAACAGCAGAGGTTCAACTATAACCAAAGAATATTAAAAAGTTACATTATCAACATGCAGGCAGCTGTTTGGTTTGGGGACCAGTTGTCACCTGGGGGTGGGAGGAGGAGGAGCCAGAAAGGGATGGACAATGGACAATTAGCATCCACACGAGGGGTCTGAGATGTCTCAGGGCTGATTCATGCTGGAAATAGTAGAGTTCATGCTCTGCGTGCTGTGGATGGTGAAGCAGTCTCTGAGTGCTCATTCTCTATTGTTCCTAATTCTTGTTAGGTCAGAAGCAGGAGAGCTTTGGGATCCAGAGAGGATTTCCCCAAGAGAGGTATTGGAGAGGAGCAACAGTGGCTCTACTAGTGAAAATATGTCACAGTTACTGCACTGAACTGAGCTTTCCCAGAAGATATGATTCTCTTTGGGTGGTTGTCAGGTTTCAGGCAATAGCCAGTGGCGTCTCAGTAATATCCTGTCCCTGCCTCCAAAAGGATAGAAGAGAGGGAGAGTTTCATAAGCACATTTTCCCACTTCCCTTTCATGACTTAGAGGATCTCTAAGCATCTTTGTGGCTATTCCTCATTTACTTAAGATGTTTTAGTCATCCTGGATTTGAGAAAACGGGTAAGCATTCTCCCCTTGGCCCCCTAGCTGAACTATCTTGGCTTCAAATTTGCCTTTGCTCACTTCCATTCTGCCTGAGTCTATGGATGGGGCAATAGGCCACACAGTTCCCTTTCTTTGACCAAAAGGAACTGAAATCTGGTGACTTTAACAATACCATCAGCCCCTATAAGTAGGCCTGACCAAACAAAGACTAAGCTGAGTGAAGAAAACAAAGAATCCAGTTTAATTCATAGCTGTTCTGTTTGACAACATTTTCAAGGCAGGGCTTCCCCAAGAATGAATGTGGTACTCGCCCTGGCCAGTGTGGTTCAGGTGTTTGGGTGTCGTCTGGTATACCGAAAGGTTGCTGCTTTGCTTCCCAGTCAAGGCACATATCCAGGTTTTGGGCTCAATCTCTGGTGGGAGGCATGCAGGAGGCAACCAATAGTTGTTTTGTGCTCACATGGATGTTTTTCTCTCTCTCCCCCTCTCCTTTCCTTTCTAAGGTAATCAATAAAAAATTTTAAAAATGTGATACTCATAAAAAACATTTTTATGTACAAAATGCTTACAGAATTCTCACACTAACCTTGTGAGGGAGAAGTTACAATTCACTATACAGGTACCATTTTAGAGAGACTAAGTGATTTCTCCAAGGTCACGTGGATACTGAGTGGCTCAGCCAGAACTCAAACCTAGAGCTTTTGACTTCAAATCCTGTGTGTTTCTCAAACACTGAGGATGCCTTGGGCTGGAGGCACCAGAGTCCCAGCCCCTCCAAAACAAATGGGTACAAAATATTCTAGGAGGGTACATCTGAGCAGAATTGACAAAAGGAACAGCCTAGGCCTTCTCTAACCTCTTCAATGAATCTCCCTTTTGCCATTTCTGCCACATGATCACTAGACTAAGTGCTTCACATTTAATCAGCTCTGGCTCTTAGTTCTTTCTACTCCTTTTTACTTCTTCAGATTAACACTTAAAAATTTGTTTTAGTTTTACCTAGTTCTTTTAAAGTGATACTAAATGTAAAGAAAAGCCACGGACTTTGGGCTTTTAAAGTATGTACTAGAATTTCCTTTGAGGCTTCACTCTTTCTAAAAATGCTGTCAATCCCTGGGCTAGGAAAGTAAAACAGGGAATGACAGTGCTAAAAAGCCATCTTATCCCAGGCTAGATGCTGCTCATAAAGGTTCTGGGACCTTTAGCCGAGACAGGTAATTTATCTACACCAAGGAAAGGAATACCTACCCTGCAGAGAAACCCCTGAAGATGAGGCAGACAACAGATTTTCACTCGATCAAAAACTTTTGCAGCGCAACCCTTCCTTCCACCCGCATTCAAAATCTGGACTTCTGTTTAGGTGCAACACCATGACACAAAACAGCTCCAAGAAACGATGTGTACAAGGGGAACCCTTTCCTGTTCAATCCCAGAATGCATTTTGTTAGAGTAGCATAAGCCCTCACATACCCTCCCTACCTATCCCACTCCTGCACCCCAACTGTGAAGCAGGAGGGAAAGCTGCAGGAACGCAGTGCTCATCAATCACAGACCTGGGATGCTACAGCTTCTTGCCCTGGCCCTCCCTGGAGCTAGAGGGAGACCCCATGAAAACAGTCTACCTATAGGCAGGATTTCTCCCAGAGCAAATCTTACTTTTTGGTCCATCGATCTTGGCTCTCACTGCTCTCCCTGCTTTCCACCCCCACTGCCTCCGCATGTGGGCTCAGAAGTCATCATCTAAAGAATTCCATTGCTCACCTCCTGCATAGCAGCATAGCCCCATGAGGCCACACACCAGATGGAGGGGATAAAAGTACGAGGTCATGGCTTCTAGCAAGAGGCTTTTTCTTAAACTAACCCTGACTCCTGGAAGAGAGGCAGAGCAGGAGAGTGTCGGGTGAGCTGCTGCCGACAGCAGCTTCATAGGTCGTGTGTAAAAAGGAAGGAAAGAACTAAGCTGTCCTTCAGTGGAAATTTCCCCACTCCCACCTCAAACCTACTCCTGGCTTCACATCTGCTTCCAGAAGGTGTCTGAGTAGAATACAGAGAATGTCAAACCAAAGGGTTAAATCCTTCCCAACTGTAGGGACCTCTCCAGCAGGCTGCCACACACATGCTGAGGTGGAGGCCAAGCCTGATTCTCCAGGAGGGAAAGGGAAGGAGTAAGGGTATGGACAGTGGACTAAAGCTCAGGGGAACCCGAAAAGGTTGTCAGTAGGAATTCAAAATGCTTGTGTATAATAAACAAGGAAAATGGGATGGAGGAGGAGCATCAGTCCCAGAATCATCATACTGCCAGGTGGCAGTGTATTGAAGCAATAATTACAAAGAGACAGTTTAAGACTGAGAAGTCTCAGAATACAGGCATCAGGAGAATGAGCCTAAGCAGGCTTTCTACAAGAGGTGGCTTCTGAGTTGAATTTTTAAAAGATACAGCATGGACAGGTTGAAGGCAGTCAGAGACACATTCTAAATAGAAGGAATTGGTTTATGCTGAAACTTAGAAGCAAGAATGTGCAAGCAATATGTAAGGAATGTCAAGCAAGTACATATTATATACACTGGGGAATACAGAGAAATTAGAATGCTGAGATGAGGACTTAAATAATGTGAGGTGACTGCATGTGCCTAGACTGTCAATGGTTCAGTCCCCTACAGAGACACACAGCATCGTGATCTATGTCAGTAAACACCAGGGCACTGTGGGAAAGCACAGAGGAGTCCATTTGTTACACATACAGAGACTAAAGGAGAGCTACCCTGTAAAGCCCACCAAATGTGAAGTATCATTAACTACAGCTCACTAGCATTTGAGATTCTGGGCTAAATAGATATCAAATATCCTATCCAGAACTGTGATGCATTAATGTAGGTTTACAGGCCCAAAATGTGGCATAAATCAAGCCCAAACTCCTAAGAAACTGAAATGTAAAAAAGGAATAATTTAATACAGAAATTACACGCATCTTTCCCTTACTCTCAGCCTTACAACATGACAGGTCTCCTATGCCCTGGGCACACTGGATTTTTGTGGCTGACAGACTCATCTGACTTGAGGCCAGTGACGTGAGGAGGGCTCTGAAAGAACTTTAGGGACTAAAAACCAGTTCTCCAATCAGAGGGAGCCAGTTCTTGTGCACTATATAGGCCACTATAGCAGCAGCCAAAGACAAGGCAAATGCCAATTTCATGACTTTCAATGAGGTCCCTGGCTCCCTGCATTTGTTGCAGATAAAGCAGAGCTATTTCTTAGGTGTCTGCCACACTTCCTAACTGAACCTCCTTAACCTCTGAGGATAAAATCCACAAGAGCAACCTGTTCTTTCACAGCCCTTTCCTGATGCCATTTTCAGAAGCAGAATATTGGGATGTATATTTTATATTTATAAATATTAAATAAGCCAAAAGGTGAGTAATAGCCTAAGTTTCTGCTTTCCTAAATGGCACAATTTGGTACTGGAAGGGAGGCAGCCACTTAACAGCAATAGCATTTGTTGGTATCATCTTAGTTTTTGCCTCCTTTCCTAGGCAGATTATAAAAGGTGATTTCTGAAACCCTTCACAATAGAAAAGCTCAAGGGTTTACATTCAACTGTGACACAAGTGAATTCATTAAGAAGCATGTTTCAGGTTGCACTATAATTTCCCTATGTAACATAAGCCTATGGAATCTGACATAAGCTGATTGCTCATGCTGGTTATTTTATTTACATTTCTGAATGGAAGGGATTTCAATACTCATAAAATATCTAACTGACTTATTATTTTTCATCTGTTCTCCCCGAGCAGCTATTATAAAATAGGCATAGAGACAGAAGGCTCAACTTGTATGACTGGTTAAGTAAGCAACCAGGGAAAAGTTATTGCTCAAAAGCAATTTTTCAAAAATTCAATAAGGAGCTTTGGGCCAAACAAGAGATATGGTTATTCTCAATGCCATCTGGAAGATAAATGTTAAGCGGCTATATTCATGATCTCTGTCCAACCGAGACCTATGGGAGTAGGTGGTAGCTTCACAGGAACTCAAGGGCCCAGAGTTACTCAAATCTTCCTCTAAAGACCTAATACTAGAAGACATGGTCTGGTGTAAATGGGACACAGGTGAATGGGGAGAGTGGGGTTCTCCTTACAACCCAGAAATATAAATGTGCTTTTATGATATTCCCCAATAAAAAGGGAGAAATGTCCAGGATGCAGAATTGATCAGCAAAATTCAGCTTGGAAGAGAGGGACAAGGAGCCTTATTTTAGTGTCTTAAACCAATAGCCTTTCATTATTTCTTAAAATTAACATGATTTGTGCCTATTTTCAGAACTGGTGACTACAGGACGAATCTTTGACATTAGCAAAGAAATGGGAAATTCTGAGTGGTTCTTTCCCATTCCCTCTCCTCAGGGCCACGTAATTGTAGTCTTAACTTTTGCTAGCCCATCCTGCTCACAAGGACATCACACTGCTTCATTTTCTAAACCAGGATGGCCTTGGCCCTTATTAACCTGTCATTATTAAGAATGAGAAGATACAAAAGAGAAAGTTGAAGATGTATGAGTATGGAGGTTTTTGCCTTATGACAGCTACTATGTGAATCTGAGGCGAGACCTTTCTTATTTAAATTTTGAATTGTGGAGTGTTTAATTTTCGATAAATTCTAAAATTTAGATAAATATAATGAATACCACAGTTTACAAAAAACATGAGCTTTGCCAGTTAGGTATAAAGATGAAAGTCCTCTTAAAAATATATAATAAATGGGACTACATCAAAATAAAAAGTTTCTGCACAGCAAAGGAGACCATCAACAAAACAACAAGAAAGCCCACTGCATGGGAGAACATATTTGCCAATGATATCACTGACAAGGGTTTAATATCTAACATTTACAGGGAACTCATACAACTTAACAAAAGAAAGATAAACAATCCTATCAAAAAATGGGCAATGG
>PVJC01029271.1:0-21997 GCA_004026665.1 Murina feae
TCTCTCTCTCTCTCTCTCTCTCTGTTTCTCTCTCTCTCTCAGAGAGTGAGATGGCTTCAATTCAAGGGCAACTAACTAAAATGGATAACTGTAACTGATAAATATGTACTTTCAGGATTGATAACAAAACTGATGGATTTAGGTCCACAAGGAGATATTTTCCTGGGAAAGCAAGTAATTCTGTAGCAACTTTTAAATTACTGCATATAGGGAGGACGCTTCTTGTTTCTAATGAAGTGGGAACAATAAGGGGATACTTTGGAAATACAAAGACCTGTGTGTGGTGGCTCTCACAACATTGGAAATGAAGTGGTCGGATAGCAAGAGCTCTTGGTTGCTGCCAGCTGAGCCACATTTCATGATGTCACTACAAATGCATATTGCTACTTGCTGATAGGACCCCTTCATGGAATGGGCTCTGACCTGACCTGGACTTGGTTTCCTCAGGCAGCCCTTGCCCTTCCTTTTGCTCAGTTTTAGGGACGTGGGGGCAGAGGTGATTCCTGTAGGTTGCATTTGAAAGGCCCCTGAACCATCTGGTTTCTGGCTAGGTTTGGTCAACGTGAGCATGGGTGGGCAGGGGTAGAAAAGAGTGGGGGCTATTTCTCCTCCTCCCTCTGTGCCTCAAGACTCTATTCTGGCAACAATTTATCTCCTCTGTGTCTCCAGTTCCCTCTGGATAGGCATTCCAGGCTTCAGCTTTCCTCAGGGGAGCTGCCCCTGGATGCTGGTAATACCCTCTCCTTCTTCTGTCTCTCTAGGCAGGAGTGGTGGCAGCGCCTGCTCTTCCTCATCTCTGGGAGCTCTATTTCCAGTTTGGCTGGTAAGCTCCTCCTCCAGTTGAGTAACCCACTCCTTGCATTCAATTCTCTAGGCACATACCTAGGTCAGGGAGGCAATCAATTGATGTTTGCCTCACATCGATGTTTCTCTCTCTCTCTCTCTCTCTCTCTCTCTCTCTCTCTCTCTCTCTCTCTCTCTCTCTCTCTTTCACTCGTTTGAATCATTAAAATTGCCAATGTTCAACTGTTTGACTTATAAAAATGGCAATCTCATGCCTGAAGTACTTTTGTGTGTGTGTGTGTGTGGTTAGATTCCAACTGCTATGGGTCAGCTAAGGAAGGGAACTTTCCCACCAAAAAGGGACATTAAAATGCTAGGCCTGACAGAGGAGATGCAGTTGGCAGAGAGCACAGGGACCCAGGATGCAGCTGGGATGGGCAAGCAGACAGAGAGCAGCAGAATCGCCAGCAGGCCAACCCAGGCAAGGCACATGGCAGCCAGCATTTTCCAGGTTGGGCCATATCAGAGCCTATAATCTTAAATAGACTGGCTGAGGGAAGGGGAAATAAAAAGCTGACTCCAGAACCCTACCGAAAAGCATTTATATTTCAATAAATGCATGGAAAAATTAATACATTTCTCATCCAACATAATGCTGGAGTGATTTACAACCAATCTCTTGTCACCCTTATAAATACCTTATCTATATTGCTTATGTTTTTGGTTGGACTGTTTTATCTCTACTGTGCTATCTGGCACCAGCCGCTGGACAAATTTTCAAGAGCAGTTCTGCGTATAGAAGGTGCTTTTAGCAAGTCTTAGCTCTGTTTGTGCTGAATCTATTGGATCTGGAGGCAAAAGCAAAAAATGTGTGCCCCTGTATCCTCCCGTATTGTGAACCAAATAAAAAAAAGTTAATAGAACCATTATGGTAAAAAAACCAAACAAAACTCACCACTGAACCACAACGGCCAGACTAGATTAGAGGTCTTAAAATTATGCCCAGCGGGTGTGTCTCAGTGGCTGAGCATCGACCTATGAGCTAGGAGGTTCGATTCCAGGTCAAGGTACATGCCCTGTTGTTGGCTCGATCCCCAGTGTGGGATGTGCAGGAGGCAGCCGATCAATGATTCTCTTTCATCATTGATGTTTCTATCTCCCTCTCCTCCTCCCTTCTTCTCTGAAATCAATAAAACTATATTTAAAAAAATTATTATAATAAAGTCTGAGGGAAAACACCTGATTAATCAAATGCTGAGTACATTGGCTTTGAATTGGTGGTGAAGTCACTGCAAACAAAGGCCTAAATAGGAACCTGCATAAAGATACTTCATTGAGATTATAGGTTTTCCCAGAAAATTTGAAATGGAAAAATGCCTTGAGAGTAGAAGAGAATGACACTTGTAATATAACTTGTCCTTTTTAAGTAAAGTCAATATCAAAAATGATGGCTGGAAATGACCATTGTGGGGACATTGCTACAAGCTGCGTAACATGTCAGACTGGACCTCTTCACCAGCCTGTGTTTCATAAGAGGAAGCAGACAACTTAGCGATGAGGAGAGAAAATGAGATGTCCCGGGGGAGAAATTCACTAGTTTGTATGTGAAGGCCATAAACTTAAAAACAAAACAAGCCTATAAACCAACAAAACCTCCGATGATTCTCATGAAAACAGGAGAGTTTCATACGTTTCGTATATGATGAAGCATGGATTAAATTGCTCCAGAAATGAGACTTTTTACATAGAACTAAATATAAGAAAAATATCCTCAAAATCATTTTTTTCTTTTTCCTTAAAAAACAAAAAAGTCCAGGAATTCTGGGCACTCATAGATGACTCAAGTAGCAGTTCCATTTTCCATAACGACTACTAAGGCAGTTAGGGCCTAGGCAATGCAGTACTCATTTCCTGGTTTTCTTTGATTATGCTTAACTTTCTATTTGCCTACGAAGAACAGACCTCATTGACAGAGGCGTTAAGTGAAAAGGCTCAGCTGGGATGAAACACAGGCTGTCAGCAAGGGCTCCCACAAGTCTTACCCTTTCTGTCATCCCCAGGAGGATGGGCAGGTCTTCTTCCTGAACATCAGTCTGACGGTAAAGTCTTGCTTAAATTCTCACTCTCATTTCCACGGCAGCCAGTAAAGGCCTCTGCCCCATAGAGCAATGTGGGAATCACGAGTAAAGTTTACGAGAGAGTTAGCAAATCGCAGGCACACAGCACAGGAGCAGTGCGGCTTTGTCCTACTTAAGAAATGAATCTGCTTCCTTGCGTTAATTCTGCTTTTCTCCTTTCCCTGAGCTCCTCGACGCTCTTTCCTACTCCTGGCCCTCCATCAAATGTTAATCTTTTTTTATGGTTCTCCCAGGAAAATGCTTGAGTTGCAGCCGCAGCCTCCTTGTCAGGAAGTCCCTGCATTTCTACTCTTCTATTCCCAAGGTCTCTTGTTCAGCTTCCGTTTTGTTGTCCACCAGATCCCCTGATTAAAACAAATATTTCCCACAACTAAAAGGTCCTTTTAGTTATTTCAGTTGTAGTCTTTCTATCTCATTTCCCCTCTTCTGGCCTTCAACCTCCCCACTGTCCAGTCCTCCCAGCTGTAGTATTTCTTGCTCCATTTTTGAAGAAAGCATCATGTCTAACTATGTCTATTTAAATTTCTAATACAAAAGATGTTTATAAAAATTGGTGCCCACAATTGCTTAGTACCCTTGAGTGTCTCTGGCTTCAAAGTTGAAGAAATTTACTGGAAGATCATTCAGGAATGTCACGTATAGACAGCTGAGAATCCCGACTAAAATGATTGCATACACTCGCCTAAACACCCAAGTCAATGGTGACTTGTCACCCTACAGAATGAAAATCTGGATTGAGAATTTAAAGATATAATTAAAAACACACACACACAGATAAGTAAGTACTTAATCTGACAGTACAGGAAACTTGCCAAACAGCAACAGAGAGTTATTTTGCTATCTCATTCATTGCCAAACAAGAAAAATAGAAGAGAAACTGAAAATTCTCTTTTTACTTGGTTTACTCACTGGTCAAAAGATGTTAGATTCTCTCTGAGGTTAATAGGATCTATTTAAGGATGAAGACCCATTTTCCTGATGTTTACATTTTTTAAGGTCAGGTGGATGATGTGGCTGGTCACTTTGAACAGGAGGGCAGGACAGTTATAGAAACTTGCTCTGTGCCCTGTGTAGACTCCCCTTCTGCTAGTATAAGCTGACCACTGCCTGTAATTTATAATCAACTGATGCTTCAGATATGCAGTTTCACCTTCTCAAAACTTAAAAACTAAAGGAAATTAGTCATGAGAGTTTCCATACATGCCCCTTAATCCATTTGTAAATGATTTTGCTAGTCCTAACTTAGTATTGTTGAGGTCACTTTCTCTCAATGCAAGAGTTGTTTCTTTGATTAAAATGCTGACCGTATTATAAAACTACAATTCTCCATAACGACCCACGGTGACATTCCTAGTTTCAGAGTTGGCTCTGTCTGCTCCTGGTTACTCTCTGGCCTCAAGCCATTTTCACAACCATTGCTTCACATTCTCTGTAGAAATGGGCAAAAGTAGGGCAGAAACATTTGCCTTCCCATCCAGATTCTCATGTTACCTTGTGTGGGTCAAGATAAGCGTAGCCCCGCCGGCATGGCTCAGTAGTTGAGCGTTGACCCAGGCGGTTATGATTCAATTCCTAATCAGGGCACATGCAGGCTTGATCCCCAGTGGGGTGTAGAGGTGTGGGGAGTGTGCAGGAGGCAGCCGATCAATGATTCTCTCTCATCATTGATGTTTCTATCTCTCTCTCCTTTCCTCTCTGAATCAATGAAAATACATTTTAAAAATAAATACAAAGAAACATAAAAAGGCAAGGGTACACGAAGCAGAAATCCTTGTAGCTATGAACACTTGAGAAGTGATGTCCAGTGGGACAGGTGATTGGGATGTGTGAGATGCCACTTTGACCAGCTAGCCATGTTACCTCTGTGCTTCTCTCCCCATGGCTGTCTTCTGGGCAACTTTATCTGTGGTCTCATTCCATTTCCTGCGCCCTCTTCTTCCACCAGTTCTACAAATGCTGACTACCTATTGTTACGAATGACAAGCACACCTGCTCCACTGTGACTGAGGGCATTCCATCAGGCAGCTCTGAGTGCTCTTTATCCCAGATGAACTGTTGAGCTATGACCTGATTCTGCCTGTTCTAGTTCTGGCTTTGCATTTTTTCCTGCTGACCTAATGTATGAAGCGGCCCCTCTTTCTTACCTACCATATTGAGCTCATTCAAGACCTACTGTGATGGTTAAGTTTATGTGCCATGTTGGCCGGGCCACAGAACCCAGATATTTGGTCAAACATTATTTTAGATGCTTCTGTGAAGGTACTTTTACCAGTAAGATGAGATTAACATTTAAATCAGCAGACTTTGTATAAAGTAGATTAACCACCATAATGTGGTGAGACTCATCCAATCAACTGAAGTTCTTAATTAAAAAAAAAAAAAGCCTTCGCCAGAGGGAATAAAAATTCTGGCAGCAAACTTCTTCCCTGAGTCTCCATCCTGCTGGTGCACCCTGCCAGTTTTGGACTTGCCAGACTCCACAGGAGCCAATTCCTTAAAGTCTCTCTCTCTCTCTCTCTCTCTCTCTCTCTCTCTCTCTCTCTCTCCTCATCATTCTCCTCCCCATCAACACACCCCATAATGGTTCTGTTTTTCTGAAGAACCCTGACTAGTACATATACTGAACATTTAACTTACCTCTATGTAAAATCCAGCTCACTTCTATGTAAAGTTCAATCCATTACGTGGGGCTCTTCGCAAACAAATATCAAAAACCCCTAGTCTCTGACTTGTACTGATTTTTCAAAGAAAGAGGAGAATGGGAAGGAGTGAAGGGAGAGAGAGAGAGAGAGAGAGAGAGAGAGAGAGAGAGAGAGAGAGAGACTGCTCATCATGTTCCATTAGGTTTTAAATTCCAGGGTGTCTCATGTATAGCATACATGACGTGGAGGTTTTCAATCTCATGGTAATCCAGATTCTTCTCCATCCACTATTAGCCAAAGTTGTCTCTGGTTTATTTTATTAAAAAAATAAATCTCTGTATCTCTTCTTTCTTCTCTCCTCCCTCTGCTCCTACCCTCATTTATGCCCCCCAAAGCTTCCCACTAGATGTGGGACAAGATCCCTCACTGCCCTACTTTTTATGCACCGACCTGTGACCAGATTTACTTTCCTAAGCTCCATTTTCATCACCCCCCCTTTATTTCCTGAAAACTCAGAACAAACTCTCCCCACAAATTGACGGCCCTGCTTAATATATATCCTCTCCCTACTTATTTATCTGCATTCCTCTCTGAATCTCACTCCACCCTCTGCCTCTTTTCTTATGAAATGTGTTCTACCTGCATAATCATTTCCCTTCTCTTCAGCAAAGTTGTGTGCATCACTGTTGCAGAAAGACCAAAAAACTAAGCGACGCTTTGAAGTGGTGGAGAAATCACAGTTTTAATAACACCTGCGGACTCAGGGATTTATCCGAATCCAAATCAGAGTCGGGGTAGCACACGAGAACCTTGCTTTATAACTGCCCCTTGAGTTCATTGATTTGCAAATATACTCCCTCTCTGCAAGGCCCTGAAGGGAGAATTCTTTTTGTCTACCCTTCCACCAGGTATGCTTAGGTTCAAGGCTCAAAACAAGGCCCCCTGCCTTACCTGGGGACAGGGTTTTGTTTGCTTTGATGGCCTAACATTCCTTGTAAAACCAATTTCCCTCCTCATCACGGGACCCACTGAAATCTCCAGGGATGCCTTCTTTGATGCCTCTGCTTTTCCCTGATGTTCTTCTCCTCTGATCTAAGCAGTTCTATATATATATGTTTAGTCTACATAAAAAATTCAAAGTAGTCTCTATATTTTATAGATAAATCTTACATTATACTTATTTCATGTGTATAGGTCTCAAATAAAGAGAATAAATGGAAAGTGCACTGTGGCTTAGGATAAACGTAATCTTTTCTCAGTCATTCTCTCTGCTTGTTGAACAATGCTGAAGCGATGGTATTAAGAGTTCCCCAGCATGGCCTTTTAATTTATCCCTAAATCTAGGCCTTGGAAACAGCACAGACATATGTGACAGTGCATTCTTATTCTAAAGATGGGAATGCGTTTTTTGACAGCGATGTATTTCCTCCCATATTTCCCCCATCAATGTCACCTTAATCTCTTTCTTCCTTTTGTCCTTTCTTTTTTCCTGAGCACTTTCTCAATTTTTCACCTATGTAAGTGAGGGATGTTTTTAAAGCTAAGATTTCTGTTAAAATTGCCATAATGGCTTAATTTTGAAATGCATTTAAGGGTTTATTCATGCAGAGACATTTTCCTTGTCATTAAAGCTGTTTTCCACAAAGGGAAGCCCCAGGGACTAGGACTCAATAGGTTTATGCTAATTGTTTCAGTCCCCCCGAGTGGGAAAGGACACAGAACTGAGCCCAGAGGCATTCAGTAACGCCTGTGGGACCGCAGGGCTCCTCAGGGCTCTGTGGTGTGGAGAACACTTCTCGCTGAGCCTGGCACTGCAGAGGTGCTGGCATCTCAGCTGTAGCCGGCAGGATACGAATCCACCTCCTGCAGTTGGTTAGCAGCCACTCCAAGAAATGAGAAGGGATGGAATGTAGTTGCTAAACTAAAAGTAAAAAAAATATGACAGATGCCAATAACCTAGAATTAAAAACCCAAGCCACTGAGTTTTAGAATGGAACCTCTAATTTGGGATGTGTAGTCCAACCGATGTGGTTCAGTGGTTGAGCATCAACCTATGAACCAGGAGGTCACGGTTTGATTCCCTGTTAAGGCACAATCCTGTTAAGGCAGGAGAATCAATGATTCTCTCTCATCATTGTTGTTTCTATCTCTCTCTCTCTCTCTCTT
This sequence comes from Murina feae, assembly GCA_004026665.1. NCBI lineage: Eukaryota > Metazoa > Chordata > Mammalia > Chiroptera > Vespertilionidae > Murina > Murina feae. The sequence continues at coordinate 7,730 of PVJC01029271.1, forward strand.
TTCCTTTCCCTCTCTGAAATCAATAAAACAATAGATTTTAAAAAGTCATTTAAATTGGATGCATAGGAGGGTCAAGTACTATGCTACTAGCTTTATAGATTTAAAGTAACCTTGGAAATAGTTTCCTAAAGCTGGTCACAAAGATAATTCCTGAGTCATCATGAATCATTATATTTATCTATTCATGTGACATAGTTTCCTATATTTATCGACCTCTCCTTTTCTCTTCTCTGTAAAATATTGGACAGATCAATAAAAAGCACTGCTAATAATGGATACTTAACCTTCCTAGTTATGGAAATGTGAACCAACAAAAATGGATGGAAATATTAAAAGGGACCATGTCATAAATCCGAGAACCAGTGAAAGCTGGCATATCTTGGCTGTGCTTACTAGTCTCACGATCATAAAGTGGTAACAGGAAGGCAATATTTTGGACAGTGAGAGACATGGCCAAAACCAGTCCCTGGTTTAGTGCTGACACTGCAGACACATATAGTACCTCTTCCCATGGATGAGCCTCTAATAGATATTGCTCATTAATCAGGTCAGGCTTCTTTGATGAAACTATTCATGGCCTCAGAATTCTTCTTAATGGTTTACCTCTTAAATACTAAATACTACTCAAATCAATCCACCGCTGTCAGTCTCTCTTCTATCACCCAAGTCCAAGCTGTCACCATTTCTAGCCTGGATTGCTCTTCTAATTGATTACTTGTATTTGCCCACCTCCAGCTAATGCTCCACAATGCAGTCAGAAGATCTATTCCAACTTAAATTTCATGTGTCATTCCTTTGCTTAAAACTGTTTAATGATTCTTGACAAGGCTCATAAAGCTCTGTTTCTAGAACTTCATTGTTTTCTACTTCTCTCTAATTCTCTGTGCTCTGGCTACACGGGAGTTCTTCACTTCCCTTCAATATGCCAGCTTCAGCCACTCTCTTCTGCCCAAACTCCCCAATTTACCATCCTTCTCCAATTTTTAAAAAAATATATTCTATTGATTATTTTACAGAGAGGAAGGGAGAGGGATAGAGAGCTAGAAACATTGACGGGAGAGAAACATTGATCAGCTGCCTCCTGCACACCCCCCACTGGGGATGTGCCCGCAACCAAGGTACATGCTCTTGACTGGAATCGAACCTGGGACCCTTGAGTCCGCAGGCCGACACTCTATCCACTGAGCCAAACAGGTTCGGGTATCCTTCTCCAATTTTAATGTTTGCCTTCCTGCCACTCAGATCTCAGTTTAAATATTACTTTCTTAGGAGAATCAATGGGCTTTATAGAATTAATAATAAAGAGTATACATATTTTGTTATTTATAAATTGTGTGCTATATGATCCTCTGTATGAGCAAACTTTTATATTAAACTTCTGTATGCATATATATCCCACTAGTTTGTTTGTTTTTTTGAGATTGGTTGTTAAACATTTGCCAGCACACCACAGATAAGCTCCAGCGGCCACAGGGCGAACTGGCTGTGTTGGTTTCCATTCCTTCCCTGTTTCAGTTCCCCGTTACTTTACTGCGTTTCCTGGAATCCCCTCTGAAGCAAGCTCCTTAGGATCAAATCTTCATCTCAGGGTCTGTTTGGGGGAAGACTCAGACCATGATGGTCATGTCTGCTTCATCCCCTGCACCTCTTAAGCGCAACATCAATAACTGTTGAATGAATAAGTGAACAAGCACAGCATCCCAGAGACCCATTGCTACTTGAGTGAACCTTTTTGACTCTGGTTCCCTGGCACATGAAGAGTTTCTTGGCTCTGTGGCCCCCAGTGCCCCTGGAATTCAATTCACCAATGACAGACCGGTCTCCCAGCTAGAGATGTGGAAGCTTGGTGGCGCCCTGGCGGAAGCAATGTGCACTGGTGCCATCGGAGGTAAAACCAGGGAATGAACTTAGTGTGACGTGGAAGGAGAAAAAGCGCTCCTTTGAGAAAAGAGAAAAGAAGGAGAAATGGTGGCATCAAGGTGAGATGTTGCCAGGGCTACGGAAAACATAGTATCATCTAAGCATGTGTGTGAATGTGTTCTTATAAAGGACTGTGAGCCTGGGAGGAAGGGAAAGCTACAATTTCTAACAACAGCTGCTTCTACCTACTTCTGCTTTTGCAGAAGCGGCAGCATTTATCTCAGAAACATGTGGTCGCTGTTCAGTAAAATGTTCCAAGGAGGTTAAATAGATCACTACTCTCCTTAAGAAACTGGATCGGGCCTTGGAGAGGGAATGGGGAAAAGCCTGGAATTCTGAGAGAGTGAGGATTTAGCAGTTGGTGGAGCAGGGAAGTGGAGGACTATCGTTCAATATGGAGCCAAAAACATGGGGCAGAGCACTGAACATCCCCAACTGAAAATTTGAAGAGCACTATGACCTCCTGGCTCAACCACTGAGCAGCACTGGCCGGGTGCGATGGCTAACTTGACTGTGCCATGGGTGCCCAGATATTTGGTTAAACATGTTTGTGTGTCTGTGAGGGTGTTTCTGGATGAGATTAACATTTGAATCAGTAGATTAGTAAAGCAGGTTGTCCTCCCCAATATGGTGGGCCCCATACAGTCTGCTGGAGACTGGAATAGGACAAGAACGAGTGAGTAAGGGAGAATCCATGCTTTGCGTGGCTGTCTGAGCTGGGACGTGACCTTCTCCTGTCTTTGGCCCAGAACTTGGACTGAGATTTCTACCATTAGCTCTCCCTAGTCTCCAGCTTGCTGACTGCAGATCTTGGAACCTCTTAGCCTCCCTAACCATGTGAGCCAATTCCTTATATGAAACCTCTTTATACATGTATAAACGCTCCCATTGTTCCTGTTTCTCTAGAGAACCCAAACTAATACAGGGGAATAAAAACAAAATGTTTGACAGTGGGATAGTTCAGCCTAAAGTTTGCTTCTTCACCACTTAAAAATGTTGCAATTTATTAAGGCTGACATTTTAAATGGAATGTCTAGCAAGTGAAAAAGTCTATAACTTGGAAGAACACTCAAGAGCTTCTCTTTTGATAGTGAGATGATCATTCTAATGGGCAAAAAGAAAAATGTATTGCTGCCTACACACACCTAAACCAAACCAAACCAAACCAAACCAAACCAAACCAAACCAAACCATAAAGAAAATTCTATCCTAATGGCTTAATATTATTTTTGAACAAATTGGATGTATGTGGAGGAAGAACGTTGAGTTTCTCTTATATGTTTATGACTCTTATTTATGAAACAAGAGTAGTTTTAACAGGTAACTGGCTCTGCAAGAAAGAATGGCTTGGGATAAACTTCCCTAAAATATTAGTAATAGGAGACCTCAGAATTCTATACAAGATACCAATTCATTTAGTGTTCTAGAGGCATATTTTACAAGTACTTTATCTCAGGAGGATTAGCTACTACATTAAACTGCTTAAGGCGAGAGAGTTCTATGAGCACTTTCCTAAGATTTTAATGGCTTGGTGGGCGTTTGGTGACACTAACAGTAAAAATTTTCCAGGCTAAAATTGTCTCAGTAATTTCATACTTTGGAGTCTTAGTTGTCTTTACCTGTGCATTGCTGAGACCCAGAACTGTTCTCATGAGGAAGGAGCACTCAGTCTTGTCTAGAGTGCTCTTCCCCTTCCCATTGCCATGTATGTAAGTGGAATGCCTTTCTATCAAGAATTTTTCCTTGTTAGGGACTTCATTTTTCATTTGAATACGTTATGCCTACCCCCACTTACACTGATTATCAAAGCATACGGATTTGCCTTTAATTGGCCACAGAATATTTGCACTCTAGGCTCATGTCAGCAAATATAGTGCTTCTTGGTCAATACTAATCAAAAACTCAGTTATGAGATCTAATATCTATTTATAGAACATTGACTGAAGGTTATGAAGCACATTCATTAGATACTATAAAATCAATCCTGGAGTTAAGGTGGACTGTCAGAACCTGGCCCCTTAGAGAAGTGCTGGAAATTGGGCCCTGGCATTCATTACAGATCTCTAGTGATGGCCTTAAAGGAAATACCTGACACTGATTTTATACAGAGGGAGGTTAATGGCACACAGGACTCTCTTGCTTATGAGATTCACAGGAGAAATTCTTTCTCCTAAGCAATTATCATGCTGAAAGCATGCAGACACAGAATTACATGACTTATGTTATTCTCATTGCACAGTCTGCTAAGAAGCTCCCAGCCAAATGCATCAACCACCTAAAACAGGTTGAAAGAGCTCTATGATGTTTATTTTGTAAACAAGTTTCCCTATATAGTCATCTGATTTTTAAAAAGACATATTGAGGTGAAACATGACATAAAATTTGCCACTTTTAAGTAAACTATTCAGTAATTGTAAATTAGTAAATTCTCAATGTTGTGTAACTACCACCTCTACCTAGTTACAAAGCATTTTCATTACTCTGTCATCTGACTTATTTTTGTTTTATTGTTTCTTCCATTGTTATTCAAGTCTTTAAAAATAAAATCTTATTGTATTTTATGCATGTCTGTAAATCATCACAGTTTTTTAAAATAAGGTAGGATTCTAATAAACATAAAAAAAACACAACTTAGTGACAGGCCCCAGTGCAGGAGACTGAGGAGGAGCCAGAGTCAGGGAGTAGGAGAACCAGGAAGCAAGTCATTTGTGAGAACCAAAGGAAAGTTTCAAGATGAGAGTGGTTGACAAGCGCCACACACCAGGAACATCAAGTAAAAAGAGATGAAAATGAGGTTGCTAAATGGATTAATTAGGAAGCCATTTGTGAAAACCCTGTCCCTATGATCTGGGAATAGAAGTGAAAACTTGTGAAACTTTGTGGTGATTAGGAGGTGAGATAGTAAAGACCCAGAAGTCTATTAAAATAATAATAATAATAAAAGACAGCATAATGAAATAGAGAAAGAAGAGGCTGGGTTTGAGGGCAAAGTAAGTTTTAGAGAATATATATTTTTAATGATGAGTATATATAATACTAAGTCAAATCTTATCTAATAAAAGAGTAATATGCAAATTAGGCATCACTCTATCACAAAGATGGCCACCCCTGTAGCCACAAGATGGTGGCGCCCATAGCCACATCCTATCTAATAAAAGAGTAATATGCAAATTAGGCATAACTCTATCACAAAGATGGCCACCCCATGGCCACAAGATGGCTGCCCTCATGGCCACAAGATGCAGTGCCCAGTCTGGCTCAGCCCTGCCACTGAAGTGGTCAGGTCTGTTAGCCAGGCAGGTGGCAGGGGAGGCGGGGGGCCTGAGGGGCAGAACAGGCGATCAAAGGGGGCTGGGGGTCCCCTGCCCAGGTCAGAGGCCTTTGCCAGAGGTTTCAGCCATGGGCAAGGGTGGAGCCAGTGATCAGAGGGGTATGAAGGTGCCTTACCTCAGGCTTGGGCATGGGCAAGGCCGGAGATCACAGGGGCCTGGGCTCCAAAGAGCCAGCAATCAGAGGGGCAGGGGCGGAGCCTGTGATCACAGGGGTCTGGGCACTGGTGAAGCCTGCAAAGCAGGGGTCTGGGGGTCCCCTTCCCAGGCCTGTAGCCTTGGCCAGAGGCTTCCAGTGGAGCAATGGCAGACACAGCGATGGCAGGGGGCAGGATCAGAGCCAATGATTGCAAAGGCCTGGGCTCTGTGAAGCCGGTGATTGGAGAGGCTTGGGGGTCCCCTGCCTAGGCCTGTATCCTCAGCCACAGGTTATAGGCCTGGGCAGGGGTGGAGCTGGGATTGGAGGGGCAGGGGTGGAGCTGGTGATCAGAGTGAACTACAAAAGAAATATCTTTTCTTACTGCTCATTGGCTAAGCTTCCTGTATACCACTGATAATATTCTTAGTAACTTGGGTAATAAGAATCCCTAAAGGCGATCTAGGGTTTTTCCACCACACTGCTGGAGAAAAAAATGAAGGTCCACTGCTGGAGGGCTAAGAAATGTCATATCCTTGGCTCAGTGCATAATGCCTCAGCCTGCTGACTTGTAGGGTCTGGGTTCAATTCTGACCAAGGGCATGTACCTAGGTTACAGGGATCCTCCCTGGCCAGGGTCCAGGTCAGGGCATATGCAGGAGGCAACCAATCAAAATGTTCCTTTCACTTTGATGTTTCTCTGTTTTTCCCTTCTGTTCCACATTCTCTAAAAATCAATGGAAACATATCCTCAGGGCTCCCAATATGTGAGAGAGGGCAGGCTGGGCAGACGAACCCTCCCCTAGTGCACAAATTTCGTGCACCAGGCCCCTAGTATAATATAACAGGTGGAGGAAACTTGAATGACCTTGATTTTGCAACCAGCTGTAGTGTGACCTTGAGCAAGGACTTCACATCTTTCGGCTTGGTTTTCTCATCTGTGAAACACAGGAGCTTAACTAGATTATATCTATGCTATATTCATGAATAAAAGAAATATATAAATAAAATGAAAACAGTAAAGCAATTTTGAAATTACAATAATACTTTCATCATAGATATACTATTATTTTTATGAATCTATCTGAAATGCTGATCTTATAAAAATAAGGTTCTATGATATAATATTGTTATTATATCCAGTGAGCACTTAATATCAATTATTTCACCAAAAGATTAATTTTGTTTTATCAAACTAACTTTCAAATGATTTAAAAGTCAATATAGTTGTGGTTGACGTGAAATGTGGTTGATTAAAATTGGCCATGAATTTTTTGATACCTCTCCCATCAAGAGATAAGTTCTGTGTTCCCTCCTCTTGAATCAAGATGGACTCTATGGCTGCTTCGTCACTAGAATGTGAGCAAGTGACACTATTTCTTGGCCCTTAAGAGAGTGACAGCTGTCTGTCTTTTGCAATACTCACTCTTTGCATCCAGCTATTATGCTGTGAGGAAGCCCAAGCAGCCCCTGCGAGAGGCCTAGATAGAGCAGAAATGAGAGCACCGCCAACAGCTCTGGCTGAGCACTGACTTGCCAGCCAAGCAGAGAACATTTTGGAAAAAGATCTTCAACATCAGTGGCGATACTCTAGCTTACATAATGGGGCAGAGAATAGCTGTTGCCACGGGTCCCTGCCCACATTTCAGATTTACGGGAAAAATAAATTATTATTGTCTTAAACCAGTAACTGCAGAATTGGTTTATAACAAATGTTGGTTAACATGTATTCACTGGTAATCATGTAAATAAAACATAATCTGTATAGGTGGTTCTGCTATTATGACATGTATGTATTTGTGAAAAATGTAGTATTCCATAAAATTGCATACAGGATATATGAGAAAAATAGGATTGAGGTGGACCCCTCAAAACCTCTAGACTTTTGTAGAGAAGAATTCTAAGACAGGAACTATCCTATTAAGAGTATCAGCCATAACACATCTCCACCAGCATTTGCACTTAGAACCACAGTGTATCCTTGACCACCTTGCATCTTGGGGTTCATGTTTCCTTAGAGACATCTTTACTTATGGTTTCATCACAGAACTGTGTAAAGTGGAAAGCATAGGGGTTTCTGAAGCCACTAAGTCAGCTACTTCTTGCACCAAATAGACTCTTCTTCAGAATTTTCAAGTGGGTTTTAAAAAATATATTATTAAAGATTTCTCTTTAGTTGTGAGAGTTTTTGACCCCATTGCCTCAAAATGAACATGTTTGGAAATTCAGAAGTGAACCAAGAAGATTTCAATATTTTCTGACACCCTTATGGATCAATTATGACCCAACCGGTGCTAAAGAAACACACGTAGCAGAACAGACAGTATCGATAGTCAGCCTGTATGTGGCAAGTAGGAATCCATATACTGACTGTGAAGGCCCAATCCTGTATTGCCATAGTCCCTCATTGTGGACTTGGGCCTTATGACCTACCTTGTCCTGATGTAATCTCAGATTTAAGCCCAGTAGAGATGGCTGTTCTGTGTGGGTAGCTGTTGGAGCTGCTTTGGTTTGAGTGTCTCTTCCCAGGCCCATGAGAAAAGGGCTGCTAGTGCTCTCTGTGATCCTGGGGACTAGAGCTGAGGGAAGGACACCCAGGATGTCCTCCTTTTCAGAGGAAGGTGGGTCAATGGACTGCTGTCCTGTCGGCTGTGCTGGGTGAGGAAAGCTTCTCTGGGTCAAGGGGGCTCTATCACTGGTCTTTGAGATGGTGTCATAAATGGATTTCTCAAAGAGGATGTTGTTATCTAACATAGACTTTGTGGGAAGGAAAAACTTACCAGGTAGACTGTGTCCTTCTCTGTTCACTGTCTCAAGCCTTGGTTGACCAAGAGGAAGTTTTGGACTCAGAGTAGCATCCTAAAGAATGAATTTAGAAAGACATGTGAGAAGGGACTTTTTTTTTTTTATACGAGAAGGGCTATAATCTATATATTTTTCATTTAAATTTAAACAAGTTAGTTTAGTTGACTTGAATCTACTGTGGATTCTGATATAGGTTCTGATAGAGAAATATGTCCTGAATAGGATGCATGCACCAATACAGTGGTAATATGAACTCTACTGGGGTGGCTAATGGACTCTGCCTATGCACAGTTAACTCATACTGAATGAAATACTTTGAATTATGTCAATCATGTTTGAATTTATGAATTCTTTATTTAGAGGCAATAAAGCTTAGTCAGCACTTTCATTTATGAATACCCCAGTGACAACTTTTGGCACAAATTAAATGAACATAGCTTTAAACAAAATATAAAAACTATTACTGAATTTATTATTTTTACTTTCTAAGATGGTATTTTGTACTTATGAGACCCCATAAATAAATACCAGTATATAGAAATAGTCTTGAAGAACCAACTTGTAAATTATGTTTATGTTTATTTCTGGAAGTTAAATAAAATATTCTGCTTTAAGTATTCTTTTAAGTTCATGAACATGCGTTTATTTTATCAAAAACAGAGCAAATCGTGACTCTCATTGAAACAAAGATCTGACTACATTGCAGGAAACTTTAAATTTTAGGGTGTCCCTTAAAAAAGTATTCACAGCCTTTGAACAAGTATAAAGGCGTTGTTTATTAAAATACATTTTATTTTCAAAATTGACCTATTAGCTGTTAAAGTGCATATACATTTTCTGTGTTTCATAAGTACAAATATGGAAAGTGGGTAATCAAGTACTACCTATGAAAAGCACTAAGTACTACAGAGGAGAGTTTGATCTGTTTGGTCTTTTTTGTTGTTGGAATATTTTTGAGGCTTTGTTTCTAATTGAAGAAAAAAAAGACAACAAACTCACCTCTGTGAAGCCAGCAAGGGGTGTAGGCAGCGCTGACTGGGTGCTGGCATCAGAGCTGGGCCATGACGCAACAATTTCTGTCGATGAAAAATCACAAAATTTAAGTGTTTTTATTTATTTTTTTATTTTCTCACTTTCCTTTTGTGCTTGGGAGTAAAACAGTTAGGGTGGAAAATGTGGCACTAATCAGTTCTTAAAGAGTGGTGCAACCGATCATTAAGAAATCATGTCACATAAGCTAAGGGTCATTGATCTGAATGATAAACTGAAGGACAGATGCAAGGGGTGTGTCTTGCACGCTTACGTGATAAGAGCAGTTAATAAGGTGGATGTTTAGGGTGTTTAGTTTTATTGTACTGATTCGGACTAAGCAGACGGGCTGATTGGCTAGGCCAGTGAGGATGAAAACATAACTGAACTGACAAAGAAAGAAACGGCTGGAATAAATACTGGAATGAAGAACCATTTGCAGAGTCCTACTTTCAAGCCAAAGCCTGATTCTCAGAACTTCCCAGAGGATTCAACAAAGAGACAAACCAGATGGTCGCTGAGATGAGTCTGAAGCTCACCTTTTCTTGGCTAGTAGACTCTCTTACCCTGCGCATTGTACCAAGAGATTTTAGTGAAGCTTTTCAGTATTGAGTTTCACTATAGGCACCAGAGAGACAGAACTGGCAGAGAATGCTAGTTTCATGCCATGTCACCCTAAAATGGCATTTCTGTTGTCCATCTATGAAGTCAGGGGCACTGGGCCTACTGAGGAGTGGAGTTCCAGGCTCCTGGATCCCTGCAGGCGCCCACTGAAGATTTTGAGTGTGGCTGATTATCTGGTTGACTTCTTGCTCCTCTTCTCTCTACTTTCTGCTCCAAGAGGTTGTCTTATATGGGCTATATCAGTGACTGCTTGCCCTCTGTTTTTTGGGATGGCTTAGTTCATTAGGCAGCCCCTCAAGCCAGGAGGTTGTAATGGGCCCTTGCTGCTTCTAGGCCCAGGGAACTGTTCTATTCCTTTGGACATTAAGAAAACCTTTATAAATAGTCTCTTTATCAAACTAGTCTCACATGAGCCTAATTTGAATGTGCCATCTGTTTCCTTTTGGGACCTGATCAATTTTACTAATAAGGGAATATGGGTTTTGCCAGGGGAACAGAACTACCCAGAGGATCCTCTCTTTCCATGGGCTCTACTGGGTGGTAGAACTGGACTTGACTGACATTCTTGGCTCCTCCTAGAGCTATTCTTAGTGTGAAATGATCACCAAAGGCTCATGAAATGAGACACGGGTTGGAGTGAGGAAAGACAAAAATGATACCATACATGATGTGCCTGTCATAGAAATGATAGATTCTGTAAGGGCCAATAAAAATGACAGTGACCATGAGACATTCACAACTCCTAGTCTCTGTCAGAATGAAGATAAACCCAGAACTATGAAATTGCCAACTGACCGTCAGTGAACTGAATTGTCCCCACAGGCAAGGATTTGTCTTCCTGTAGTGCTCTGCTGATCAGCTTTTTGAGGTCTAAAGCTGTGAGATAGGTTTCTGGTTGCTTGTCCTCCTCTGTCATTCCATAAAGGACTCCTTCACTTTCAATTTTGTTGGAATCAAAAGACAGCAGGTCACTTGCAGGACTTTTTGCTTCTGCACTGTCTCTCTTAAAGATGGCCATAAGTCGCACCTCTATGGAGCTTGAACTGTAGAAGCAGAGGACACATCACACCCAAGGCCATTCATTGTTCTATGCCTTGGTAAGGTAGTGACTATGTTGCTACAACCAGGACAGCTTCAATCTCTTGGATATCCCACTTCAAAAGTAATTTCAATGTTTATAAAAATTTGAAATGTGGAAAAAAATTGACATGTATTTTAGTTCTAAACTAGAATGTCAGGATAAGGGTTAAGTCCATATTAAAAAGGGAATACTAACTGAATCAAGAAGACATTTCTCTTTTTTTCCAAGAAGTATTTATAAATTAAAAATTAAAAACCCTAAGTTAAACATAATCTTTCCTCCAAGGTGCTTTAAAAATACATCTCAGAAAGAAGGTGTGAGAAAGGAGAAAGGGAAGTAGCATATGCTTAACTATATTTATTATAATATTTATTGACTCAATGCCTTTTTGCATGTAAAAATAAAATCGAATTCTCCGTAACTATGTCCTCTAAGATCAGATTTTACCTTCTCATTTAAATTCACTCGGAGGGATGAAAGTGTTTTAAAGGCTCAGGAACTGATAAAGTGTATCCTTTGCAGTTCTTTGGGCCACACAGTCAGTCAGCCTAGTTCATTATTTCACTAGTCAGTTATAGGAGCCAAAGCTGGATTCTTATTACTGAGCTTTCTTAGATCTAATGGGCCTTTCCCAGGTCAAACTGACCTTGAAACCAAGGAGCAAATTAGTTTCTCAGCTTTAATCTAGACAGCGTGGTTTCATGTACAAGTATGCATTCAGGCAGACAACTTCCTATCATACATGACATTTTTGTGAAGCATGCTTGCATCACCCTTATATGCCTTTATGTTTTTCTAATAAGATATTGAGTTTTCTCTCATGGAATGATTTTGACTTGACAGTTACCCCCCCCCCCCCACACACACACACTACTGAATAATGGGTCAGTTACTCCCATTTAAAGAAGAAACCATTAAAAAGTCATTGAGTTATCTTAAACTCTACATGTAAACATTATTTGTAAAAGATCAGCATATACATTTATGGGGAAAATGTACTATACTTCAAAACATTAAAAGAAAAGTCCATAATACTTTAAATAATAAAGAATTTAAATTAAAAAAAGAGAAAAGTCCAAATTACCCATCTCTTTCTTTCTTTGGTCTTCATTTCATCATGCACAATGGTAACATGCAAGGAAGTAAAAATTTTTATGAAATTTATGGAGACATTCAATGTATCATTTCATATACAAAAAATTCTTCCCATTATCTTCCATATTTGCCCAAAGCTTTGAAGGAAATTATAAATTCTTATCAAAATTTGGATGGAAACTTTGAGAATCATATACATCTCAGAAAGTAGACATCATGATCTGATGTCTCTGATTAAGATTTGAGCTTTAGTTCAAAGACTATATGTACTTTTGGTCTTCTTAGACTCTTTGAGTTGCTCATATTCCTCTTAAAGGGACTGCAAATATATCCTATACATCTTTACAGTTTTGGGTGGTGCTGGTGCCAGGAACTTTTTAACATGTATTTTATAAATAAATTTCTGGACCCTGTGAATGGTTAAATGATTAGTTTAATTCTGAAGGTAATTTATCTGAGGCTGGACTCTGGAGCTGTTGTTTTGTTGACGATTGCTTTTTGAATTGCTGTAATCAGTGAACGTTGAGGGAATGGTACAATTCGCCACGGACCTGGTTGCAAGAAAAGCAAACAGCTGTTCACTGAGTGGGTGGTCTGCATCAGGCAGTTCGCTTGCATCCTCTTTTCGTTTCTTCAACAGCACAATCAATCCCATTTCACAGAAGACAGGTAGAGAGGGAACTTGTCAGTGGAAAGAGGCAGAGCCAGGATTCAGATCCTGGCCTGCCTGACCTCAAGCCTGGACTCCTTGGGCCACACCACCACCCATTCATGCCTGCAAAAAGGTCATTTAGTCACCAAATGGACAACTGCTTTTTGGACTCCTCCAAAATAAATATATGGATTTAATTAGAAGCTATATTCAGTTTTTTTCATTGCAAAAGAGAGTTGCCAAGAAAGGCACTCTACACGTGGGATGGGGTTTCATGCTGCTTCCGTTCCTGGATGTAACAGGATAGATCCTGCTTTCCTTCTGGGAACACAAGAGACCATCTATGATTGTCTCACTGGGATGCTCTGCGGGGGCAATTCTTTCCCTACTAACTGGACATTCACCCAGAGACGGCCTCCTGTTTTCCTTCAGTGGGAGTTGTAATCCATGATGCTGCTGAGAGAGGCCAAGGCTTTCTGGGCTAAGACCCCAGTCCTGCTCATTTTTAAAGCTTGCTTTATTGAAGTATAATTGTCATGAAACAAGCTTCACCTGTTAAAGGTATACAATTTGATAAGATTGACGCTCCTGTACACCAGTGAATCAATTATGGCAAGCAAGATAGTGAGCACATTTCATCACCCAAAGGCATGCTGGTACCCCTGTGTAATTCTTCCTTCCATTCCTTTTCTGCCTCCCCCTCCCCCAGCAACTGCTGATCTGTTTTCTGTCACTATAAAATAGTTTGCATCATTTTAGAGTTAAATGTAAGTGGAATCATAATGTACTCCATTTTGTCTGGCATCGTTCACTTAATTATTTTGAGGCAAATCCACGTTGTGTATTTCAATAGTTGCTTTGCTGAGAAGTAGTCTATGGTAAGAATATGCCACAATTTATTTATTGCTCTTTTGATGGTCATTTGGATTGTTTCCAGTTCTTGGCTATTACAAATAATGCTGCTATGGACATTGGTATGTGAGTTTTTGAAGGAGAATACCCTCCAACAAGATTGAATGATTGTTAATAGCTTCCCATATATGCTTTAAGAGATAAAGCAATATATAAAGTGAATCTTTCACTGTTCATCCCTTTAATGGTGTTAATAATAGATGTCCTAACTAGTTCCCAGTTGTATTGAGATAATCCAATGAGGTTACTGATATAAAAGTACTTATTAAATTATAGATCAGGTTTTTTTTTTTAAATTTATCTTTATTGTTCAGATTATTACAATTGTTCCTCTTTTTTCCCCCATAGCTCCCCTCCTCCCATTTCCCACCCCAACTTCTGTCCTTGCCCCCCCACTGTCCTCATCCATAGGTGTACAATTATTGTCTATTCTCTTCATGCACCCCCAACACCCTTAAACCCCCAAAATTGTCAGTCCACTCCCTCTCTATGCCTCTGATTCTATTCTATTTACCAGTTTATTCTGTTCATCAGATTTTTTATTCACTTGATTCTTAGATTCACTCGTTGATATATATTTGTTGTTCATAATTTTTACTTTCCTTTTTCTTCTTCCTCATTCTCAAAGGATACCTTTCAGCATTTCATATAATACTGGTTGGGTGGTGATGAACTCTTTTAGCTT
>PVJC01029272.1:0-21992 GCA_004026665.1 Murina feae
TGAGCAGGCTGGCAGGGGAGGCGGTTGGGGGTGATCAGGCTGGTGGGGGGGATTTGGGGACAAGCAAGCAGGCAGGCAGTGGTTAGGGGCAATCATGCAGGCAGGCAGGCAGGCAAGTGGTTAGGAGCCAGCAATCCCAGATTGTGAGAGGGATGTCCAACTGCTGGTTTAGGCCCGATCCTTGTAAACTAGCAATAGGACATCCTTGGAGGGATCCCAGATTAGAGAGGGTGCAGGCCACCCCTGTGCACAAATTTTGTGCACTGGGCCACTAGTTTTATATAAGACTGCAGTTTTACCATATAAAGTGTTTGAAAACTGATAAAATATGAAGAGTATCTTCTTAGCAAAACTGATAAAATATTAAGAGTATCTTCTTATTTTCTTTTTAAGACATCTTTTTTGGAGAAGGTTTCTTCATTTTAAAGAATTATAATGAAGAAAATAAAACTCATTGTTTAAAGATTCAATAAGCAACATACAACACATCTTACTAAATTCAAATTTAATGTCCTTTAGAAAAATGCAAGATTTGCTTTACAACTTGGGAACCACCCATACTGAGGAAGGGGAAGAGGTACCTTGCTGAGAATACGGATAATCTGCTTTATTTGTCCATGAGCCACTCGTTTGCTGATGCAGCCAAAGACAACAAGAGCCCTTGGTTGAAGGGATGGATTATACTGAAATGCGAATCTGCAATCAAAAAATCCAAAGAGCTAATGAAAACTTTTATTTTTATACACAATAATTAAAATATTGATTATGAAGTATTAGCTATCTTTTTGAAAATACACACATTTTTACAACTTATATTTAATTTGAGACATACCTTTGAGCTAGTTCTGTCCACTGGTCCAGCCACTTGCATGTTGGAATATCTCTCATACATGCCTAAAAGAAAGGATACTTTGAATATATTTATGCACATAACTATTTTTAGAAACATTTAGATGATGTTTTTTGTAATGTCATCAAATAAATTATATGTTACCAATAAAGATATTCTATAGAAGTGTTTTTATTTAAGTAGTAAGTGCAAAGCAAAAGAAACCAGTATTTCTTCTATATAGTACGAGTGGGTTAAAAAAGGGACCTAACTCAGTTCCGTATCATTTTGGCTTATATACCTCCATGATCTCCAATAATGCCTCTGTGACTGTTTCCAGGGATGTCAAAGCAAAAGTTTCCCTCTCATAGGAGCCAGGGGAGAATGACCTGTCCCGGTAACTGGAGCGGAAGGCGATGACAGCGGCAGACTTGACTTTGCTGATGCCAAACAGCAAGTAAAATTTGGGCAATGAGAACTCTGTCAAACTAAGTCTCAAAACTTGCTTGGTCTCTTCTGTAAAAGGAAAAAGAAATAAGAAAAGACTTTAAAGATACCAAGTTTTAAATTTCAAATGAAAGTTTCATTTTGAATTTAGAAATCTGAATATCATGTCAAAATTACATATCTATGCTCCCTAAACCAGCCCTCTGGAAACATCTTAATTCTCATGGCTTTAGCGCCAGCAACGCAACACTGTCAACTGGTGCTGAGTCTTTAGCTTGTGTGGCAGCAACAAGAGTCTACATGACCAACAAGCAGAGGAAAAAATCTTTGTTATAGCTTGATATGGCGTGGAATTAATTTAATCTCTTTGAATGAGCAGCTTAAATTAAGAGTTCTGCGTTAAGGCGCCATATAAACAATAAGATAGATAATCTATGTCAATCAGGTGATGTAAAATGGAGACAGGAGCTGGTGAAACACAAATTATCATCCTGGAACTTACCACTAAAATGAAGCTGAGTACAAGTGCACAGAGAGTGAATGATATTAATGACCAATCCATGAGTGGAAGCTCTGAGAGAGAGTGGCCCTGTGGCCACTAAGAAAGCAACCACGTGGAACAGGTAGGGGAGATGAGCGGCTACGTCCAGGGAGTTGTTGAAGGACAGCATCAGCATGTAGCGTGCTAGAATAGCAATATCGTCCCACATAAGATGTTGTTCTAAAGTAGGAGTTGGAGATAAGCATGTCTTATCAATTATTTTGCACATCCTTCCAATTACCTGTAAGGAAGCAGAATTTAAAAACAGGGGCTAAAAAAAGTTTTATCACTAAACACTTTCAGTTTAACTAGTTACAAACAAAAAAAAACCATTCTGATGACAAAAAGAGATACATTATGCCATGTGTATTACCAAAGGAAAGAAAAAGTGATTGATTACCTTGCTTGAAACCAATTTCACGTTTCCAGAAGCCAGAGCTACAGCAGTATCTGCCATGACCTCAGCTTTTATTGATCCCAAGCCACCTGTTGCACTGGTTTTGATGAAACTGTCCAGTACAACATCAAGAAGATCTGTAATCTAGTGGAAGAGGGGAAAAATAATTTTTTAGCCATGCTACCATTTTAATTTAAAAATACTTCAAAAAATAAATACTTTAAAGAGCAGCCTCAACATGAAAATTCCCTTTTATCAGAGGCCTCCAAAATACTAGGTTTTATATAGAGATCTGTCAGTAAGTGTACTTTGTCATAAAATACCCAGAAAAGGATGAAGATGTTCACTTCATTCCTTCAGAAATTTTTGAAAACTAGAATTCAAAAATTTTAAATCTCTCTATATTATTATTACTTGCAAAGCATCTTAGTTCTCTTCTAAGACAATGTATGATCAATATAAAATGTAATTATTTTAAAATATAGAAAGTGACATCAAGAACCAAGATGTGCCCCGACCGGTTTGGCTCAGTGGATAAAGCGTTGGCCTGCGGACTCAAGGGTCCGAGGTTTGATTCCGGTCAAGGGCGTGTACCTTGGTTGTGGGCACATCCCCAGTGGGGAGTGTGCAGGAAGCAGCTGATCGATGTTTCTCTCTCATTGATGTTTCTGGCTCTCTATCCCTCTCTCTTCCTCTCTGTGAAAAATCAATAAAATATATTAAAAAAAAAAAAAAAAGAACCAAGATGTTCTATAGGGCTACAGAACTGGTTCCAAGGTCACTTAAAATTATTCAGAGGATTCGCAACATTGTTTGAGTAAGGGTATAGCTTCCCTAGGTGATTTCTTTGAAGAAATTTCATGCATAATTCTTGACAGATACAAAATGAAATGTTACATTATATTCTGTATTTTAATACTGGTGCTCTATGCTAGAACTATAAATAAAAGCAGTTGTCCCATCATCAAGAAACATTCACTGACACCAATGACATGTAAGCTACTAGAGTTTATCATAAAGCACTATTTACTAGTAGCAACATTTTTATGGTTAAGTTGTATAGAATTATGCCATGGAGAAGAGTGCTAAAAGAACTCGTTTTTCTTTGGCACTGAGACATGCACTAGACATTTATAGTTTTGAATCAGAACAAGAAGTTGGAGGGTGTCTGTATGCTTTTTGATAGAAGAGACTTTTTTTTCCACAGCTATACCTAGAACAGTGCTTTGCATAAATTGGGTACCAAATATTTGCACAAAGGAGGTAGGTACCACATAAATGTTTAAGCAAACTCAATACCTGCCCAAGGCTCCCCCATATTTTTGCTTGAATAGATGGGTACATCTGTTTCTCATTTATGGTCATTGTTATCAGCTTATCAAGAATAGCAGTGACTCTCTGTCGTTTGGCATCATCATTGTGCTTACAAAATCGGACAAGATTTGACAGCCATGGAGTCATGTATTCTAAACAAAGGTGTTTCAATTCAATACCTGGGGGGAGAAATATGCTATTAGCATAGAGGGTCAATGAAAAGTACATAAAAATTATTTTAATTAATAATATTTTAAATTATTTTAAAATACAGGATTTGGGGGTTTAGGGGTAAAAGGTAAAAGATAATGTACACGTACGTGTACAACTCCTCCACAAAAACTTAAGACTTGTGAAAAAATGTAAAAATAGTACAAAAATTCCTTTATATACTTCATGTAAAATCCCCCACTTTTTTATTGTGGTAGATATATGCAACATAAAATTTACCATTTTTAAGTATATACAGTTCAGTGTACACTTATGCAGTAAGTGCATTCACATTGTTATACAACAATCATCACCATCCATCTCCAGACTGGAATTTTTTCATCTTCTCAAACTGTACTCATACATTTTTTATGGCTTCATATTATTCCATTACATGGAGATCCAAGAATGTAATCTGTCCTTTATTGTTTGTACTTTCAAGTAAAATTTATAAAAATTTAAAATTCAACCTCATTTTTAACCCTCAAATCTCATAGAATTTTAACTGGATAGCCTTGAATTTGTAATAATCTGGGAAGAATTATTCATTCAGGAACACCGTATGCCTGTTCACTCAAACCTCTTCATATATTAATATTTCTCAATAAAGCTTTACATTTTTCTTGTTTTATCTTACACATTCTCTTTTTAGGATTACATTCCTACATTCATTATTATAAAAAAAATAGTGGCCTGATTTTGATGAATTGTCAAAGCTCTCAATTGTCCAATGCAGAACAATCAAGAAATGTGTTTAAATGCAGAAAAACAGGTCTGTGTATTATGGAGAGAGAAAGGAAAAAAATGTCAGTAAATGAGCTCTGAGAACAGCAACATTTACGCTGCTGTAGGAGATGAAGATGGACAGATGTGAAGAGTAGATGTTAAATCCATGAGACTTATTGAAGCCACGTCAGGAGTTGACCCTGGACCTGTATCATATGCACTGCAATCTCCAGGAACTGTACACGAACAATAAAATCACAGTTCAAAGTCAAGCTGAAGAAAAGAGAAAATATTTCCCTAAATCAAGGAGACAATGTAGATGGTTTACTAACTTGGAATAATCTAAGAAGAGAAATGCTGAAGCTAATTAAACTGAAGCATGTTGAGAAAAATACTTTGTGAGTGGGTTCAGAGACATGTAAGGTATCAAAACTTTGCCACCTTGATTTATTGCCAAAATTTCAGTGGATCTGTCAGTGTGGTATGCCAGAAAGTCCCTTCAGAGTGCCTTCAGTTACAGAGTACCACAGGTGAAAAATTGAAAGAGGTAAAGAGGTAAAAATGTAATCAATTAGAGATTTCACTGTAACTCCTGAAATGAAAACGTTTTCTTTGAATTTTCTTAGAATTATTGTTAACACATTAAAGAAAATGATCATTACTTACTAGATTTGCTAAATCCAGAAATACACTCTTCCAAAAATTCTAAGGTGAGGTGTGGCTCATTGGCTGCCAGCGTCTTACTAATGGAGACAATAAAGAGGGTGTTGTTGGCAGGGATACATAAACCTGATGTCTCTAGTAACTGGCCCTCGATTTTTAAATTAAAGGTACAGGTTAAGGCACATAGAAGATTATAGGCAGCTGACCTAGGAGAAAACACAAATGAAGTTGTTTTAAAACTTATTTTTTCTTATAATTCCAAAATGTTTTCATTACAACTTGTGATTTTATTACAAAGCATAATCAACTATTTTTAAATTTTATGATCAATTAGAGTTGTTATGATTCTATAGTAAAACCAAAATACCCCTTGATCACTCAGGGATTTTTTTTAAAAGGGATAGTCTTTTTTAAATTTATTTTTATTTTTTAAATTTTAAATCTTTATTGTTTAAAGTATTACATAGGTCCTCCTTTTCCCCCCTTAACCTCTTTTAGCCCGTTCCCATCCCCTCCACCCTAAGGCCCTCACCATCCCATTGTCTGTGTCCATGGGTTATGCACATATGCACACAAATTCATTGGTTGATCTCTTCCCACACTCCCTTCCCCTGCCTTCCCAAAGGGAAATTCTTGACACAACTAGAAGAGCACTCTGAGGCTCCTAAGACAAGTGAGGATAAGGCTTCCTAAAAGACATCTCACTGAGATGTAAAATATGAATGGTTTATGATTAACAGAAAGAAAGAGTAAGGCATATTGCATATTCAGTGAAGCTGAAACTCAAATTGTGGTCCCTCCTCCTGCTAGATCCAATTATAATGCTGATCATAAGGCAAACGAAATGGCCCCTCATCATATTAAAATGTTAAAATCTTTAACTGGCATCTACTGAATCTCTTCCTACAAGTTACTTATACTACAATTTTTTTAACTTAATCAAGTCCCCCTCTATTCTTCCATGAACCCCTTCCATATAACGATTAAAAATGAAAAACAAACAAAAAGCTATATATATATCTCCAGATTTCATTACAACAAAAAATCCCCTTATAAATGTCTGAAAATAGATTTAAACAATTTAGGAGACAGCTCAAAAAACTCAGATTCATTTTTAAATTTTAATTTCTCCTATAGGGCAAAAGAAATGGTTTGATTGCTCAGTAATTTTCAGGTTTTCCTTGCCTCTGAACTTTCATCATACTATTTATACAACAGACACAGAGGTAGGAACAGCCGCCGAAGTTTAAGTCTGCCAGAAGGCGTTTTCTCTGGCATGTTTTGCAAAAAGCAGAAGCTGTCCCCGTGCTTTATTTCACAGGAGAAGAATACAGGTTTACCAAGCAAATGATTTTGAGAAGACTGTTAGCATTCTTGGATGAGGAACTTTAAATTAGATATTAAAGGCATACATATAGCTCCATTTTTCCCAAAATGAGAATATTAAGATTACTGTTTCTAGGTTTATGTATCTCCTACTAACTCCTAGGAATTCTGAGTTATACCATTTTGACACTGACTACTCTGCATATTTTTTCTTTTTTTAGCATGTTTTTATTGATTTCAGAGACGAAGGGAGAGGGAGAAAGAGATAGAAACATCAATGATAAAAGAGAATCACTGATTGGTTGCCTCCTGCATGCCCCCTACTGGGGTGGAGCCCTAAACACGGAAATGTGCCTCTGAACGGAATTGAACCCAGGACCGTTCAGTCCACAGGCTGACACTCTATGCACTGAGCCAAATTGGCCAGAGCTACTCTGCGTATTTCAACGGCTATAAAGAACTGAGGTCCTGGCCCTGAGAGTCATCTGGATACGCCAAGGTTGCCAGTTTGATCCCTGGTCAGGGCACATACAAGAAATAACCAATGAATGCATAAATAAGTGGAACAAAAAAGTGATGTTTCTCTCTCTCTCTCCCGTCCTCTCTCTTTCTAAAGTGAAATAAAAGAAACTGGGATTCCTCAACATGGGGGTAGGTGTCAGACTTCTCTGAGAGAATAAGAGCAAAGAATACACAAAATCTTGTGTATAATTTCTGAGAGTTCATGAACCCCGTGAGACCCACCCATGTAAAAAAAATCTTGATATTTTCCCCTTTTAAATAGGGAGATCTGGGATCCTAAAAGGTCCACTTATATCCTAGGGAAGATTTTCTGAAGCTAAGAATTTATATATGTAAAAACCTTGACAGTCTCAAGGTACTTCAGAGAAAAAATTATCCTAACATGAAATGGAGATTGGAAAAGAGGAAGAAGTACAAAGAAACACACAGGGGTGGAGGGGTAGGAAGGTGGGGAAGTTGGGAGGAAATAATATTTACTAAGCACAAAGTATTTGCTAGGGGCTATACTATATTATGTGACATACGATTAAATATTTGTAAGTATATAAGGATGACATTGTTACTTTATTTTAAAAATGAGGAACCGAGCTCAGGTTCAGTACTTTGCCTAAAGGCATACATAATAGATCTATACTTAAACCAAATCTATTGAGCCCTAGCTGATTTGGCTCAGTGGATAGAGCATAGGTGTATGGATTGAAGAGTCCTGGGTTCGATTATGGTCAAGGGCACATGCCCACGCTGTGGGTTCGATCTGCAGTGTGGACCATACAGAAGGCAGCAGATTCTCTCTCATCACTGATGTTTCTCTCTCTCCCTCCCTTCCTCCCTTACTTTCTGAAATCAATAAAAATATATTAAAAAAATAAACCAAATCTACTGACTCCATAGACTATGCTCTTTCCTGATTTGTGTCCAGATTATTAAGCCTAAACAGAACCAATTATCTCTGCTCAAATGACATCTATATTTATCTCAAGATTTCTTTCAAGGATTTTATTAAAGTCACATAGGTGGAAAATATGCAACAATGTTATTGTTTGAGTTATGGAACATTAAGCCTTCCTTTGCAAACAATGATAATCAAATTTCACTGTGAGGGACCTTAATAGTGATATATACTGAACACAAGAAAACTTAATCAGAAGACTCAGAGGAGGGAAACTTAATTTGGGAGTAGACTTAATAAAAAACAAATTTTGGGGAAAACCCCCCAAAACTGCTATGTTGTCTGTTTCAGATGAAAGTTTCCTGGACAAAGAACTTATATTGGTTTAGTGTGAATCACACTATTCGAAATTCCACAGTTCATGTGAATATGCCACAGCTTGATGAGGTCATGCTGGTTACCCAACATAGCATACCTCCCAATTTACAGTATTAGGGTAGAGGCTGCTTTCACAGCTTACTAAAGTAGTTTATTTTAAAAGCAATAAACCCTGAATAAAGTTGAAGTGCATTTTTTAAATAAATTACCGTAAACTAGGATCTGAACTGCCTAAATTAAGCAATGCGATGTTGAGCAGCGTCCCAGGGACATCTTTTGGTCGAATCTTGGTGTGCTGAGGGATAGAATCTGGCTGCGACAGCTCCCAGCGCGTCCGGATGTGAATGATAGACTGGACAATGGCATCACACTCCTGGTGCATGAAGGTGAGTGGTGTGCCCTGGTTTGCAATGGTTAAGGTGAACTGGTTCTCATCCACTAGGCAGATTTCTTCAATTTCCGAAGCGTAGTAGATATCATTGAGAAAGACTGACTGCCCCAAGACTTTTGTTCGCTCTGCTGAGGTTACCTGAACAGCAGTAGAGCCAACCTGGAAAGTGGTGGTGAGAGTGTGGAGTGAAGAAGAATTAAATTCCATTATGTTGAATTGTAAGAGGCCCCAAACCAACCAACAACCAACCAAAATATTACATTTGCCATATAAGAGTTACCACCACTACATATGCAAATAATTATTGTAATAAATGCTCTCAAAGAGACTAAAAACATCAGAAAAAAATAATTTGTTTTTAAAAAGAGGTCAAGAATTCTATGGACAATTACTGGTTTTATCCTGAAAGTTGTTTCTCATTCTGCAAAAAGCATGCCATAATCAGAATTCTCACTAGGTAATTTCCACACGTTTGAGCCATCTGATACAGACTGCCTTCCCTACAATATTCTCCTCTCTCCAACCCAACCTCGAATAGAACTAAGCATACACATCTGGTATCATCCACAGGAGTCCGTGAAGATAGGAAGCTTAGTTCTCTCTAGACTGACTTTACATTTGTTGCAGTGCCACAGGGACACTTGGGAAGGCCAGCGTACAGTCTGGTTAGTCAAGAAAGGCAGCGAAGCTAACACAGAGTGGCACTTACTTTGATAGAAACCTTGGTGTCTTTGTGAGCCAGCCTGAGAGCATTGTGGAACACCTTCAGGTCCTCTTCTAATGCCAAGGTGGCAGCGGGTAGCTTTTGCTGTTCGTGCTCTATGTGCTCAGCCAGTTTCCCAGGACAGTCTATGAAAATGAGCCTTTTGCTGCCTTTGAGGCCAGTCAGCAGCCGCTCGTGATACTTGGTATACTCCCTGACCCAGGAGTTACAGTTATAGATATAAACTGCAGAGACATTGTCATAAGCGAAGCCAGGAAAAACAACAAACCATTTAGAGAGAAAGTCCGTTTTAAAGCGATTGCTAGGCCCAGTATGGGTAAGGTCCACTACAATTTCATATGGCTTTGCATAATATGGCTTTAAAGTCAGCAGGACGTGGTATATTAGCAAATCACCGTTGATTTGACCAGTTTTGAACCTTAAAAAGATGACAAAAAAAAGACACAGATTGTTAGCAGAGTTCTGAATAGATAACAGATGCTATTAATCTATTTTATTACTTTATTTTCTGATTAGCTTTCTGGAGAAAACTAACAATACAAAAATTATACAAAGTCTGGATCCTTTTATTAATCCTAACCCAAGGATATGTTTGGATATGTTTTTATTGATTATCAAGAGAAAGGAAGAAAGGGAGGGAGCGGGAGGGAGTGGCAGGGAGGGAGGGAGGGAGGGAGGGAGGGGGAGAGAGAGAGAGAGAGAGACAGAGAGAGAGAGAGAGAGAACATTGATGTGAGAGAGAAACATCAACTGGTTGCCCCCTGTATATGCCTGAACCAGGGATCAAAGCAACAACCTAGATGCATGGGATGATGCTCCAATCATCTGAGCCACCTGTCCAGGGCTGGTTCCTTTTTCTAAATCAGTTTTCTTTAGACATTGAGAAGTAATGCTGATTTAAAACAGAAGGGACAAATCTTCAATTTGAAAACTTTGAGCAATGACAGTAACAACAAACTTGTCCATCATAGTCAATCAAAGAAGGCGGCAGTGGACATTGGCAAGTTGCCCCCTGGCCCACCAAACCTCCCAGGTAAACAGTCTGGGTGGGAATGGCCCACGTAGAGCCCTGGAGTGAACTGAATAGCTTTGTGAATTCATTTATCCCATCTGGACCAGAGAGAATGGTTCAGTAGTGATCATATGACTCAAATTAGGACAACCAGAGCCAAAGAGGCCCAATTAAGACACTGCAGTTTAAACTGTTGGAAATTTAGATTTATAAACAAGGGGACCCTGAGCCCTGGGAGTTGTTAGCGCATATCTTGAGATCTGAAGAAAAGCATGTCTAAAAATTGAAGATACGGAGCAGAGAAATAAAGAAACTGGGGCCTTGGCCATTTCATTTGAGTCCTAGATAAAGCCTCTCCTGGGATCAAATTTATCCCTGGACTATTCAGTTGTATGAGCCAATAAGTTCCATTTTTTAAAATTAAGCCAACCATATTAGGTAATATGTTGCTTATACTAAAAATAATGCTAAGCAATGTGAGCAGCCAAGGTCAGGACCAAAAGAAAGCCCTGAAGAACAGTACTAGAATTTCAATCAAAACGACCTATACGAACTGTGGCTCGATGTTCCATACTTGATGACTCTGGTAGTACTACTACAACCTAGGCTAAGATGAATATCCTCACCTCAGAGCTTTTAATCTTGTTGGAAGTAAGATAAAAATGGGACAAGTTATATGATTTTGAAAAAGAGGCCAGCTGTTGTTTCTCAGTGGTTGAGTGTCAATCTATGAACCAGGAGGTCACAGTTCAATTTCTGGTCAGGGCACATGCCAGAGTTTCGGGTTCAGTCCCTAGTAGGGGCCGTGCAGGAGGCAGGTGATCAATAATTCTCTCATCACTGATATTTTCAACTCTCTCCCTCTCCCCTCCTCTCTGAAATCAATAAAAATATATTTCAAAAAATAAAAAAAACATTTCAAGATCAAAGAAAAAGTATGAGGTAGTATATAATTACTTATGCAGAGAAAAATAGTGCTATTAAGTTTAGAAGAGGGAGAGATCAGTACAAACTGAGTAGTCAGTGAAAGCTATTTAGAAGACACACCAGCTGACGTGGATAGGAGGAACTTCAAACTCAACAAGAGGAGAGACTAGCAGACCTCATGGAGAGAGGTAAAGAGGAAAAGAGATAGGTAACTAGGAGTGTTGAGGCCAACAGTCAGCTAGTTTAGTTAGAATGGAGGATTCACACAGAGAAGTTCTAAGAGATAAAGTTGGAAAAGTACATAATAGCTAAATTATGAAGGGACCAAAACTGTTCACCTAAGGGGCTCAAGTTTTCTTCTAAGAGCTCAGTATTTCTCAGAGTGCCACACCAGCATGAGAATCAGCAGTGGTGCCTGATAAAAATGCAGGTTCCTGGTCCCAGCCCAGACCTACCAGTAAAAATAAATCTATCAAGTGGAGCCTGGCAGTCTTCAAAAAAACCCTCTCATCTGATGGTTATTTGCATGAACATTTCTGAACCATTGCCGTAGGTGTTAAGGAGTTATTTAACTCTAATTTTTAAAGAAAGGGGTGATATGATCAAAGGAAGTAATAAATATATAAAGGAGTCAGGGCAAGTAAACAAGGTATTGTAGTACTCTAGACATGGCCTACTAAGGATCTAAAATACAGTCATGCACCACTTAGCAACATAGGAAAACGTTCAATTTCATCGTTGTACAAACATCAGAGTGCACTTACACAAACCTAGATGGTATGGCCTAATACTGTAATTGTATGAAGGATATTTCTGTATGACTGGCAGTGCTGTAGGTGTGTTTACACCATCATCACCACAAACAAGTGAGTAATGTGTTGTGCTATGATGTTACCATGACTACTAGTGGCAATAGAAATTGATCAGCTCCATTATGTATCTTTATGGGAACACCACTGTATATGTGGCATGTCATTATGTGGCTCAAAACTGTACTATGGTGATCATAAAAAAGAAACTGATCTAAGAGCATAAAGGAAGAATCAACATTGTCTTAGGTCAGATCGGGGCTATAAGAAAGGACTTGAATTAAGAGGACTTGCTATATAACAAGCCTCTGAGATTACAAAGAATGTTGCTATCATGAACAAAAACAAAGAGATCATGAGGGGCAGCCAATTATGGGAGAAAAATGAGGTGATGAAAGGACGTTCAAGGGGGAAGGAGAAAAAGAAGGGGGAGCAGAGAGAGAAAGGAAGACAGAGACAGAGAGGCTGTGTGTGTGTGTGTGTGTGTGTGTGTGTGTACACACTAAACCGCACAAAAGCATGTTCTGTCCTATATAATCTAAATTTACTACATACTTTCTCAAATCATTGCAGTTCCATAATTTGAGGTGTGGATTATGTATATCACTGCTTCTATTATCTGACCAATACCTCAGGTCTCCAAACTCATTTATCAAACCAATCTGTACATACAAATAAAATTTTAGAGGTGATTTTAATGCTGCAGGGAAAATGCCATTTTATCTTCTTTTGAATGATACTAATGTCATCCAAAAGCATATAAAGCAGACATATATAATGAGCATAAGGTCAAAAGACATTAAGAGGAAAATCCTCCCTGCCCTGGAGGCGGGATCTGTTCCACAAAGCCTCCTGTCATGCCAGTGGCCAACTAGACAAGTTAGAGACTCTGGTGTTTTTTTCCCCTGTGACATGTGCTCTAGTTGCAGCGAAAAGGAAATGTGTCATCATCTGTGGTTTGGTTCAAAAAGTGGAAAGCTAGCTGTACATGCCCTTTTTTTTGCTGCAGATTTACTTTAACATTCATATTTCTCCAAGTCTGTTCTGCTTTATACTACTTGCAAGCTGTGCTTAAAGACAAGAAAAGAAGTGGCTTATTAAAATAAGGTTATAATCAGATTTTGACCAACCATTTTGCAAGGTAGGTAATATATATGGCTTTTCTTATGCCTTTTACTTATAACTTTGTACAGATTTGTGTTTGAGGAAGTGCTTCAAAGTAGTACCTAAGACTTTTACTAACAAAATAGAGTCATAAGTGATGGAAAATGTATGCTGTTTTTTTCTGTCCTATTAGGTAAAACTTAAGTTAAAAATGAGAAAGATTTACTATTGATATATGGTTTTAAATTAGAACTAGGAAGGATCTGAGTTTAAACTCTACAGTCAATTGGGAAGTTCGGTTAAGAAAAAAGTTTAAAAAATAAATTTCTTATTATTAATGCTTATGCATTATACACGTTATTGAAAATGACCAGTGATTAAACACACACACACACACACACACACACACACACAGGTTTTGATAACATAACCTGGCCTCATTGGTTTAAATTAGGGATATAGAGACAGTCCTCTATTCTTGGGAACCTATAAGGATAAGAGAAAGTCTCATTTTGTTAACAGTTTGTTTATTTGGGGATGACAGCACATCTGGCTGAAGACAATCAACAGCAGGCCCATTATCCATCCCGTGATAAGCATTGTTAAATGTGTGGGAATGCTAGGATGCATACTACATTGTTAACAAACTAATGTGACAATAACAACTCACTTTAAATTATTTTGCCATCTATGCCGATGGCCAGTTTAGTATAAAAGGATAGAAACTGCTTGCTAACCCAATTTAAAGTATTTCTCTGTGAAAGAATCATAAAGAAGGCAAAAATTTATGCCATTCAACTTAAAAATGAAAGCTGAACACTATTACGTAGAAGGCAATGCAATGTATCTTTCACTGTTTATTAAAAAGGTCATAATCCAAAAAGTAATCTTAATTCTAGGGAGGAAAAAAATTTTTATTATGTGCTCTAGAATTAAGATTACTTTTTGGATTATGACCTTAAATGATTACTAACAACAAAAATTTTAAGAAAGTAGCTCCAACAATATTATTATAAAATATGTCATTATAAAATATAATACTACTATTATAAAATATAATTATAATATAAAACATATTATTATTATTATTATTATTATTATTGTAAGTCTTTCTGGTTTACCAGTCCCTGAACAGATATACCAGTTCTATTTAAATTACCAATTCCATGGTGGATAATGAGAATTAGAAGTCTTATCCTCTTTTTGTACTGGCTTCCAGGGAGCTCAGCTAAAACTGAAATGCAACCTTTTTATTTATATAAGATGCTTACCATCTCTGCCTTGACTTCCTACTTCAGTCTAAAATTCCATGATCCTGAGGCTCTATTTCTATTTTATTGTATATGTCATTTAAAAAAATGTCAAAATATTCACAGAAAAAAATGCTAGGCATAAATAATATAAAAAAGTCAACTTTTGTTAAACCTTTGACATTACTCAGAAGAGTTCTGCCTCTTTTCCTTTGTAATGCCAGATTTTTAGGCTGAGAAAACTGGCATGCCTTTGCTTTCAGAAAGCCACAGTTAGTCAGGGGATATAGAGGTGAAAAGAGAGAACCACCGCCATAAAATTGCTCTCACAAATCCTGGGGATATATTTCTAAGTACCAGCTTTATTCTAAGCTTCAAGATAAACATCCAAGAAGGAAAAATAAAAAAATGCCCACCCTGAATTCCTACTTGAAGTCCATTTTCTTTTGGTCGCTACCACATTTCCCCTTTCCTGACCAAGAAAAAAAAGCTTTTTTCATGCATGAAGCAAAATGCCTAAGGCCGCATTTCTCCTTTACTATAAAGACTGATGACACATTTGTTAGAAGGTGGGGAGTTTCTGCAAAAAAGGATCTTTAAATGGGGGAGGAATAAAAAAAAAAGCAGAAGTATACGACTCAAAGCTGAAGTCTAGCATGCTTAAGAGGGAGAACACAATATACCATGGCATTCACTTAAAAGAATAACAGAAATTAAAATTGTTTCTTTATATATAGCCTAATAGAAAAAAAAAAAAACAGTTGAGAAGGAATTGCAAATGTCAGGCATGAGTTTGCAGCTCACTTGTAACATATCAGCTGTCTATCTTTTAATACAATTACCAAAATCAGAAACCATTATTTTTACAAATTCTCAAATTATATTTCTATCCCCAACAGGTTACCCGCATTATCACGGACATGAAACACACAGGTCATTACCTGCATCTTGCCTTCCTGATGACAACAGTTTTTTCTTTGTCTCCTGGAACAAGAACAAACTATACCCACCTGGGGGCTAACAACACTACTGTCTGGGATCCAGATATTCAAAATAAGACAGGCAGAAACCAAAATGAAAACAGTAACACAAACTCTACAACTTCTCAAGTAGATAAAAGGGGCAATTCTACAAACATGCCTGAAATAGCAGCATCGCCTCACATCACATCTTTCACCCCTAAATCTGAACTGGAGCTTTATACACCTTCGGTTGCTAGGAACACTGCTCCGACATTACAGAGCATCGAAAACACAAGCAAAAGTCACAGTGAAATTTTCAAAAAAGAAGTCTGTGAGGAAAACAACAAAATGGCTATGCTAGTTTGCTTAATTATAATTGCAGTGCTTTTTCTTATCTGCACCCTTCTATTTCTATCCACAGTGATTCTGGCAAACAAAGTCTCGTATCTCAGACGAGCAAAACAAGTAGGAAAGCGCCAGCCTCGAAGCAATGGCGATTTTCTGGCAAGCAGCGGTCTATGGCCTGCTGAATCAGACACTTGGAACAGAGCAAAACAGCTCACAGGGCCCAACCTAATGATGCAATCTGCTGGAGTGCTCACAGCTACAAGGGAAAAAAAAGACAAAGAAGGAACTGGAAAACTCACTAACTAACAGATGCTTTTGTGAAGAAAAATGCGAAGTAGCAATGAAAATATTAGGAAGTAAAAATGTCAGTTTAATATTTAATGTCAACATGTTGGTCTGATGGTCTAAAATTTTACACAACAGGCCTAGCAACTTAGAATTAAGCAGGTGAGAAGGGGAAAAGTATGCCTGCTTACTTAATTACTTAAATGGTGTACTTTTGTCCTGACACTGAGTATTTTAAAAAGCAAATAATATAACAACCAAAAATGTAAGGAAGATTTTAAAGACAAATTGAAGAAACTGACTAATAGAAATAGAAATTGACAATTAAATATTTCTTGTTCAACAATAGTAGTTAGATGATCATGAATATAAGTAAATTTTGAATAGTTTTACTGTGTTCTTAGAGACAAGTATATGCTTCAACATCTAACAGAATTCAAATTTCTAACTGTATAGTTTAATAGTACCTTTTTTGCTGAATGTGACAAAATCCATACCAGCTCTTAAATCAACACAGCTAATTTTATGCCAGATGTTTTCATCTTTATATATGACACACCTAAGAAAATGTTTTTCTACTATATTTAAAACTTTTAATTTTGTATAATAAATTAAGACTTTGTTAGAATAAAACTGACTATGTATATTTGCATTCACTTTACTATCTGAGAGAACACATGTAAAGCACAACTGAAACAGATGAGATTATGGCCACAACAGAAGACTACCTGTAAATGTAAAGCATATCTTACTGTTTAAGTGTCACATACCTCTATTGTATAAATATTGCTCTTTGGATTATTTGTAGCAAATATCCAAAGCTTGATTTATTTTTCAACTTCAAGGATGCCAAGTGGCCTAATAAATGACCAGTTTCTTTGTACTATCAATGGGATATGAGCAAAGAAAAGGGGTGTGTGTGTGTGTTAATTTGGATAATAAATAGGCTATTTTAGGTAAATATTTAGCCTTTAAAAAAGTGTATTTTTATTTATTTTTCTAGAGAGAGAGGAAGGGAAGGGAGAGAGAGAAACATTAATGTAAGAGAGAAACACTAATCAGTTTTCTCCTGTACACACCCTGACCAGGGACCAAACTCAAAATGGGTATCTACCCTGACTGGGAATTAAACTAGCAACTTTTTGGTACACAAGACAATGCTCAACCAATTGAGCCACACTGGCCAGGGCATGTTTAACATTTCAAGAAACTGCATTCAACTAAAATAACGACTTACATTTAAGTAAAGACTTCCATCTTCAATTAAAAATATTACAAAAAGTTGGTTTGAGAGACTTCCCAACTATTTACTGAACTTGACACGGCATATTAATTAGATACCAGGCCACATTTTAAAAATCACATTCCTTGTTGATCATTTATTTTGGACAATATGCTAGCCATTTAGAAAATATCTAATCTAATAAAAGAGTAATATGCAAATTGACCATCACTCTGAGACACCCAAGCCACACCCACCAGCCAATCAGAGTGGCTGTATGCAAATTAGCCCAGCCACAATGGTGGCCGGCAGCCACGGAGCTGGAACAAGCAGGAGGCTTCTGTTGCAACTGCCTGACTAGACTGGCTGAGCCTCTGCTCAAGCAATAATGTTTCAATTATAGAAGCCACAGAGCTGAAGAAACAGGAGGCTTCATTACCTGCCTAGGCCTTGGCTCAAAGCTATAATGTTTCAATTATAGAAGATAAATAAACCCCAGAAACCTGATCCCAGCCAGCTTCCCTGGGACCTTGGGTCAATGGGAGCTGTGGGCAGCCTGAAAACAGCCCTCAGCACCTCACCCAGGCTGTCCAGGTACCCCAGTAGGGACTCAAACCCTGAAGGGATTGTGGGCAGCCTGAAAACGGCCCTCAGCCCCTCACCCAGGCTGGCCAGGGACCCCAGTAGGGACTCGAACGCTGAAGGAACTGTGGGCAGCCTGCAAACGGCCATCAGCCCCTCACCCAGGCTGGCCAGGCACGCCAGCAGGTTGACATCCTCTGAGGGGTCCCAGACTGCGAGAGGGCACAGGCCGGGCTGAGGGACTCCTCGAGTGCACAAATTTTTGTGCACCGGGCCCCTAGTTTTATATATTTTGTGTAACCACAATCTTACTTTCCCTTCTAGGGTGACGATTCTCATCCTGGTTGTGTATCAGTATCACCTGGAGTTTAAAAAAACTCACCAATGCCTTATTCCCACCCTCTCCTTCTGATTCAGTTGGAATGGGATGAGCTATATGCATTTGTAATTTTTGCATCACTCCCTAGATAATACTGCTCTTGGTCAAATTCACTTCTTACAAGTTCCATGGTGCCCACGATCTAGGTTACATCTTAAAATAAGAAGGGAAAATAGAGCATCGATTTTATTATCAATGTATTACCATTTGCCAAAAAGTTAATTCCCTAAATAATAAATTATATCTATATTTTTCCAGATGAATCTAAATGTCAACGAAGTCCAAAGGAAAGCAGAGAATACTCATGCCAAGCATGGTGACAGGAAGGAGGCTGAATTTTGAGGGGTAAAAGGAACCAGATTGAAATGAAACTGGGCAGAGCTCTGGTTTTGTACAAATTAAAAATTTGAGATTGTGTACTGGAATACATAGTGATACCACAAAGCACTCCTTGAATCAAGTATCATATATAAATACTTGCAGGAAATTAAAATAAGTGTCTTTTTAAAAGTAAGAAATTAGCTAGGCAACCCATATTCAATATACAGGTCAAACATTTTCTCACAATACAAGAAAGATTCTACTGCAGGATTATTTAAAATTCATTACTTCTATCTTGGCTATTAAACTTGTACCTTCAGAATGATACCAACAATGATAGCTTATGAACAAACAAAACTAGTTCTTTCCAAAGTTGGCAATGTTTAAAAATGAGAGGTTAAGATATGTTTTGAGTTCAAATGTTAAAAGTTATTTCTGAACAAAGACACTTTTGTTTTCTATCCCTGGATATTACGATCCACACATTTAATTTAGGGATTTTAAAATAGTGAATCAAAAGTTTATAGCATTTTTATTATATTCTGCTCTGAAGTATGACCCCTCATACTTTTTTTTTGTACAAAGTAACAAGTCCTTTGCAGTTGAGAACTGGGTCTTAATAATCTGTGTTCCTCTGCAGTGACCAGGGGAAAGCAGGGCCTGGTTTAACACTTACTGTTTGTTTCTACTGTAACACGTGCTATGGTAGGCACTTTACGTTTACTTAAACCCATAATAAATTAGAAATTATGATCTCCATTTTTCAGACGAGGAAACAGGGTAGAAGGTGACCTGGCCAAAGAAATTTTTATTGAGACTGACTCATACTTTTTTCAATATACTTTGCTCAGTTAACTTATTTTAAAAGTGATTCTGAATTTATTTTCCACGGAGAAGTACCTACTTTGTAGATAATCAAAGAGTTGTGGACTTGAACTCAAATATCATTTAATTGCTCTAACTGGTTTTGTTCCGTGGTTAGAGCATTGGCCCTGGAACCGAAGGGTCATGGGTTTGATTCCTGGTCAAGGACACATACTTGGGTTGCAAGCTTGCTCCCCAGCCCTGGTCAGGGTGCCTGCAGGAGGCAACCAATCAATGTGTCTCTCCTATATTGATGTTTTTCTCTCTCTCTCTGCCCGCTCCCCGCCATCCCCATTCCATTCTGTTTAAAAATCTCTCCAAAAAATAATTTTGGGTGAGGATTAAAAAAAAAAAATCATTTAGTAAAGTATTTGGTCAAAAAAGAACACGAATTATACTTTTACCTGGGCTTTGCCTAAATTATGTATGAAGAAATAACATTAACATTTACTGCTACCTACTTTGAGACATTTGTACATGTTATGTTATTTTATTTAATCTTCACAACAACTCAGTAAGAGAAATATTCCTCCAGAGGAGGAAGTGGTGATTCAGAAGTGTAGTCACTTGCCTAAGGTCATACAAGTAAACAGAATTCATCATTCACGTCTTACAAAAGAAATCTCACTGTGGGTGATAACACAACTGGCAGTTTTTCCTTAGAACATAAAATTTGCTCTCCAAAGCTCTATTCTAAATATTTCAATTACAGAATCACAGTGCTAGAGAGCCACAAGTGTTGACTTACAAACATTAATTAAAAGCACTCAAATCATGTAGCTCCAAAATGGGGTTTAAAATAAGTTCTGTTAAAGTAGTGTATTTCTTAGTCATTTTGTGGCTTACTGCGCTTCCGGAAACAACTACTGATAAACTTCCTCTTTTTCTACAGAAACCATTTCAGTTTGCTAGAGGACCATTTTTAATCTAAATGGAACCACCCCTTTTGCTTTCTTAGCCAAATCACCAAAATGTCCAGTTAGAACAAGAATTTAGCATCCTGCAAAAGAAGTTAACAGCTGAGGTAAGAAAAATTTCACACAGGCAATTTGGTTTGATCTTTGTTTTATTTAAATCTTATTTTTAAAACTAAAATGACAGTAGTATTTTAAATGTAAACTGCTAGCCTAAAGATGTCTATAATAGGTTTTGAGATTTTGTTCTGTGGAATTAAAAAATACTGAGTGTTGAACTTGCCTTGAAGAAAAAATCTCATCTAGGTTTGCATAATATGAAATTTCACCTACATTTTGCTAACCTTAGTTCCATAGTTAAAAGAAATAAACTATATCCAAGTCAGATAAAGCTAACGGCTAGAAATAAAAGGATTCATGGGACATGACTGCATTTACAAACCAAAATAACATATAAAAATTCTGATTTGCTTTCTACAAAATTTTCCTATACATAATGTAACCCAAAGATTTAAATTATTTTTATTTTTTAATCCCCTTTAGTTTCCATAGTCACTTTCACTTAATTTATAAAGCCAATGGAATATAGATGAGGTACTCGATTATCATTATAATATATACTTTATTTTTTATACAAATAGAATTTATATTTAAGAATGATAACATGAAAATATTACATTAAAATGATGACATGAAAATATTTTTAAAGTTCACTAAGACAAAACTGTTATGATAAAATATATGATCTACATATTTATGTCATATTATCTGAGACTTTAGTAAATAGTGTAAAACAGATACAGAAAAAACACCCAGAGTAAACAATAGAAAATTGCTAATATGCATAAAAGATGCCTACTCTATGAGTAAACTGGGGAATTGAAGTGAACCTCCTCAAAAATAAAAATTGCAGTTTACATAGACTTACAATATCATGAATAAATTCATAATCGACAATATCCTATATCAGCATTTCATAAATACTTATGGCTTACACTTAAAGAAGTCCACTTAGGATTTCTTCTACATAACTACTACAAAAGTTAGAAAATAAAGATTTTAATCTCTTTTTTAGATAACACTTGTCCATATGTTTTTAAAGGGTCAGTCCTAAATTTAGAGTTTAATAGTACTTGTGTTTTTCAACTAATTCCAATACAATTCTATTTAGAAAGAAATTATAAATTCTGAGTAAGTTTAAATGTTAAATATAAATCTGATCTTTTCAATGTCTAATTTTTAAAAATCACGTCAAATATGACAGCTTATATATGTAACTAGGGGCCCGGTGCACAAAAATTTGTGCACTCGGGGTGGAGGGAGTCCCTCAGCCCGACCTGTGCCCTCTCACAGTCTGGGACCCCTCAGTGGATGTCCTATGATGGCCCCAGTCTGCCAGGCGCCTTTTGTGTGTGTGTGTGTGTATCATCACTGGGGACCTGCCCCCAGCCCCATCAGAGGCTCGGAGCAGTCCTCCTGTGTGTGTCTACCTGCCGGGGGCCTGCCCCAGGCACACCGTGGAGGCTTGGAGCAGGCACCCCCTCTATGTTGATCTCTCAGACTCTTGCCCTCCCCTGCATGTTGTTCTCTTTTTTGAGCTGTGACCAGGGCTGCGGGCGGCCTGCCTCCCAAGCTTGCCTACTGCCCATCTTCCTC
>PVJC01029273.1:0-21992 GCA_004026665.1 Murina feae
TGTAGGGTTGATAGAGCCACAGGGAGGAGAGTGAAATGTCACTGAGCATTCAGAAAGGCTTCTCAGGGAAGAGACCATTTGTGTTGGAGTTTATTAAAATCCCATTCCTTCTTCAGGTAGAGCATTCCAGGCTGAGGGAATAGAGATGTGAAAACTGCATAATGTATTAGAAAATGTTAAGACATCTGGCATCTCTAGAGAGAAGAATCCTCACAGAGATGACTGAGCATTGAGGGTATAAACATGGCTGGAATCAGGTGTTGGGAGAGTCATCGGTGCTAAAGAGCTTACACAGATTATGGAAGCCATGGAAACCACAGCATGTCTTAAGGAGGTGAATGGTATGAACTAGTCTGCATTTGGAGTAGCTTACTCTGAAGAAGTTTATAGAGTTAAAATAAAATGCAACCTGAAAGCTGACAAGCTGAGAATACATCCTGAAATATAAGCTGAAAATAAAACTTGGAAGCAAATAGAAGGACAGGTAACATTCTACGTTAGAGATGAAGAGAGAGACCTGAGCAAGGAGAGCATTTGTGAAGTGAAGCTGAAGGGGAAATAACTAAGGGGAGAACAACGGATAGCATGGTCTGAGGCTGGGAGTTGTGGGAGAGAAGCCGGAAAAACAACTGTGTATACAGAAGCCACTAGAGAGTGAGAAGGAGTTAAGAAACAAACTTGAAACCAGTGGAAGAGAGGGTTTCTACGAGGAGATGTTAGTGTCAAATATTTCATGACTTGACAGATAAGGTCTCAACTGATTGGTCTCCAAGAAAATGGCTTCAGTCTAGTGATGAAGGAGGAAGCCAAGCTACAAGGTGATGGTAGGATGAGACAGACTGTTCATTGTGTAATTGTAATAGTAAAGAAGAGGAAAAATTCGAGTAGTAGCATTAGAAGAAAGAAGATTGATTCCTAATTGTATTTGAAGTTTATTTTCAGATCTATTACACAATATATGCATTTCTGATATATAACACAGAGCCTCAGACTTACAAGATGGGTTATTTGTGAGCTTTTAATTCAGGGAAGCATGGCAGAGTTCTGACTTTCAGCAGAGGCAAGGGACCTATGAAATATCTCATTGAATCATGCTAGTCATTCCCTTTATCATTTATAGCCAATAAGCTTTCATAAGCTAGTCTATACGGGTACGTTCAGGGGTTGGTAGGACAACACAACACTTTTAGATAAGGATATCATTTTCTTAATGAGGTTTCCACAGCTACACAAAAGAGTCATATTTTGGTTAACTCTCTTAGGAAGAAAAAAAGGGGGTATTAATGAGAATTGTTTGAGTCTAAAAGGTTTTGAAAGCGCCGAATACATTGCATATTGTGGAGGGGTGCTGGGGCAGGTTGGAGATGGCCATAAATAGAACTGTTTCTCAAGCTTTCTAGGCAGACCAGGTGCTACCCAACACAAGACTAGGTTTCCTCTGTGCACAGCTGGCAGTGGGTGGGACAGCTGTCCCCACCCAAGCTGTGAATTGGAAACCAATTTTTTTTTTGAAATTGCCTTAGTCAGGAAGTATTCTCTTCAAACACTGTCAGCCATGGGCACTGGATGCTTAATTTGGGGGAAACTACTGAGGACAGTGGGGATACTCTGCCATTCCTCTCTACCTGATCCATCCCCACATTTATAGTAATTCTCACTTTATTAAACACATTCATTTAACCATGGCAGTAGGAATTCTAATCTCTGTCTTACAGCGGAAGGAGAACACAAAGGCTCCACAAGGTTGAATGAGTTATCCTAGCTGCTGAGAGGTGATGAAAGAACCCAGCCCACAGGGAAGGTGTTGCTCCTCTATTCTTTCTATTTGGGAGAGTGTAGTGGGAATTAATGGCTGTTTCAGACACCTCTTCACTCTGCTCAGGAAAGAACATGATATTCTAGCCCAAGCATGGTCCTTAAGTGAATGGTTAAGTCACTGTGAGCCACACACGGAAACAAGGGGTACACTTTTCTCTTTGATGCCCAGGTTCCCAGAAGATGGGTCTCTTCCGTTTTTGTTTCTGGTCATACACACATCTGGGTGCCTGGGGCAGGCTCGCCACTCCCACCCCCACCGCAAAGGCTGTGTGTCAGGTGGCTAAAGATGTGGGTTCTGGATCTTGTAACACCTGGGTTCAGATCTCAAATCTTCACTCACTTTTCTGAAGTTCCCCTCCTTGTGTCTTCTAAATGGCTGCATAGAAAAATCCGGACATGAGCTATCATTACAGCGTGTCTTTTTTTAAAAAATATATTTTATTGATTTTTTACAGAAAGGAAGGGAGAGGGATAGAGAGTTAGAAACATTGATGAGAGAGAAACATGGATTAGCTGCCTCCTGCGCATCCCCCAGGCGACGCTCCATCCACTTAGCCAAACTGGCCAGGACTAGAGTGTGTCTTTATATTATTTTTCATGTTAAAAACTCAGCTCTTCTAAAAATCAGTGTGTGCATTAACTCTGGTTCCCATAGCTGTTGGCATCCCAGGCAGGAAAACCAGGCCCTGAGGCTTTCTGAAGGGAAAAATGGGAGCTTCTCAATTTGGAGGTGTTGACAGTCCTGCCCTCACTCGTTTGATTTTACTGTTTTGTGACAAAAAGTATAGCTTACTTGCCACTTAT
Organism: Murina feae; assembly: GCA_004026665.1. NCBI lineage: Eukaryota > Metazoa > Chordata > Mammalia > Chiroptera > Vespertilionidae > Murina > Murina feae. The sequence goes on from PVJC01029273.1 coordinate 2,623, forward strand.
TGCCAGTAAGGTGATTATTTTCATGAAAGCAAGACTTGGAAATATGTAATTTTAAACTGCTTTGTACTAAGAGGTAGCATGACTTTGAACTGTTTCACAAGGAGGATTGCTATTAATTTTGTGACAATATCTAAAGCAATTATTAAAATGTAAAAGTTATACATTTTTTAAATTTTATTTTATAAAACAACGTTTTGAATGTTAAATGTTTTTGTGAGAGAAATGGCTTTTAACAATATGTAATCTAGAAGGTATATTTTTAACCTCCCCCCACCAAATTTTTCTTCTTTAAGGTAAAGGTGATATGTAACAGTAAGGGAGAAAGTAAATGCTATTTTAAAAAATATATATCTCCCTACAAAAAGAACACTTCAAAATGGGTGTTTGGCAATGTTACTGCTGTGTGTGTAATTTTTAAGTGTCAGGCTGATCCTCGCCACCTTTTTCTTTGGCCATTCTCCTGAAGATTCTGCAAGCTGCTCTAAAAGTTGTATCACCAGTTATAGTTTAATAACCCTCCATTGTGTCTCTGTTTTAACAGCCTTATTCAGTCAAAATTATTTACCAGGAAACCTGGATAAGAGATAGGAACAAGGATAGACCCAGAGAACCAAGGTAGGTTGTAGAACTCACTCAATTTAGAATAGGCTGTAGGGAACTCACTGGCTGAGTCTATAGCTCAAGAGAGCACAGAACAACCCTGTCACTCTAATTCTCAGTAAAAAAAATTCAAAACTAAAAACAGAAGTCATTTGAACTGATTCAGCTGGCTGCCACATTGTACTGTTCTTGGAAAATCCCTTTTTAGGACGTTGTACTCCCTGTGCACCTAGGACAGGGGACAAACCTTCTTGCAATCAGTAGGGAAACTCTGGATGATGCAGATCCGTTATGGAAACTGTAGGTTTCTCTAGAGTGGACAGCATCCCACAGGTCACAGGTTTTTTTGTTTTTGTTTTGTTGTGTGTGTGTTGTTGTTTTTTAATGCATCACCTGCATTCATTGTTCAAGGCTAGATGTTGAGTAGAACTTCAAGAGACACTTACTAAACTGTGGGTAACAATTACTAGTAAATGAAGCAATACAGTTTATAATGCTAGATTGCATATGTTGACTGCCAAATGATTTGATGCTATTTTGGTTTTAAACATGAATGTATCTGACACTTCTGTAAAATACACATATTTAAGAGCACATATTAAATTATTCTATGAAAATCTAATTCATAGAGAGTTGGGGGAAAAAAGACTTCAGTTTCTGGCCTCCTTGCTTTTTCCCTCTCAGTGCTGAGGACAGATCTCTGAAGTTGTCCTATCAACTATCCAGATGCTGCCCCAACTTTACTAATTTCTCTGGAAAGAAAGTCACTTAAATCTGTCTCTCCTCTTCGCTCCCCACCTCCCCCACTCTCCTTCCCATTACAGCTAACCTATTTGGAGGGCTACTTTCCCATTGAGCTCCTGCTGAAAAGAATAAACAAGTACATAATCATTTACTGAGAAAGCTAATAATGGTTTTTAGTTTTTATCTTTTTTCCCATTGACTTTTTAGAGAAAGTGGAAGGGAGAGTGGAGTGGGAGAGAGGGAGAGAGGGAGAGGGAGAGGGAGAGGGAGAGGGAGAGAGAGAGGGGGAGAGAGAGAGAGAGAGAGAGAGAGAGAGAGAGAGAGAGAGAGAGAGAGAGATGAGACACATCAATTTGTTGATCAGTTGCCTCCTGCACCTGCTCCAATTGGGGTCTGGATGGAGCCTGCAACCGAGGTATTTGGGCTTGGTCCCAAATTGAACCTGTGACCCTTTGGTTTGCAGACTGATGCTGTAACCATATAGCAAACCAGCCAGGACTTTTATTTTTCTTTTTTTTTAACAGTGGTTTTTAAATACAGATTCCAAAATATTAAAATTGGAGCTCCCCTGGGAATTTAGTTTAGGGAAGTCCTGAGAAATGAAGTTCTAGACTACTATATTTTCCTGGCTCTCCCCAGTAACTTTTTGGTTTTAAGCAATAGGTTGAGAGAATTGGTTCATAGAAATCCAGACAAGTAAACTGACTAACTCTTGTGGAGGCTCCCAAGGCCCTAGTGCATTCCTTTATACTAATGTAAACCCACTTAAAAAACACACCTCCAGTTAAAAAAAAAATGTTAAGGGCCCAATCCCCAGTGTGGGGCATTCAGGAGTTAGCCCTCTCACCATTGATGCCTCTCTCTCTCTCTCTCTCTCTCTCTCGCTCGCTCGCTCTCGCTCTCGCTCTCTTTCTTTCCCTTCATCTCTGAAATCAATAAAAACATCTTAAAAAAAAAAAAAAAAGGTAAGGGGACTAGCCTCCTTTCAGCTATCTTTTGCAAGAGAATACCAGACTGTGAGAATGATAGAGATAGTACATAGCACCTCCATTTCATTTCCTTTATAGAAAAACACTCATGTTTCATAAAGAATATTATTTTCTGTCTTAAAATTTGTCTAGACCATTTCCCCAATTATTTTCCATTTCCATAGCTAATTCTGGATATCACTGACAGGGAGGTGGAAATTGACATGTTTTTAGTCAGTCGGCTAAACATGTCAGTTTCAGGGAAGTTCAGAAGACCCGGGTATTTATTACACTTCCCGGGAGAGGAAATGGTGCCGATACCAGCTTTCAGGTATTACAGGAGGCAGGCTGCTTCAGGCATGCACACACAGGCCCAGGACTGTGAGTCAGCAATACCGACATGCACTGGGAAGATTTGATAACATTTTTATTGAAAGCAACAGAAAGAAAACATGCAAAATACGATGCAATGAATGAGCTTTTTCTTCCTCCTCATAAAAGGATATAAAATGAGAATATGTTAGTGGTTCAGACTACAGATAACAGAAATAAATTATGGGGCTACATTAGTTAGATTCATTTTAACTCTCATCTGGAAATATATTTTCCATTATTTTCTTGGCTTCTCTCTGGTTTCCCTTTCTCTGTCTGTGAAGCATCATAATTTCTTTGCAAAAAAAAAAAAAGATTTGATAGAACATGAAGTGGGAGTTCATAATAAAAATAATTTTTTAAAAAAAAATTGTATCCAATTTGAGAGACTCTAGAGACAACATTTTGATGAAATTAAAATCTTTGACAATGGGGAGAATAATTTTTATTTGGCTTGATTAAGATAAACCTTAGTATTTATGGTTCACTCACATTGTAGTAAAAGATAAATATTAATCTTCATTTCTTGTGTGTGTGTGTGCGTGTGTGTGTGTGTGTGTGTGGGAGGTGGTGCATTATAAGGCATGACTTTGCTGACATCCTTGTGTCTGTAGCGGAGTTCTCCATAGTCTAATAAGGGATATGCCATAGGAGTGTGTTCATTTAAATGTGTTTATCTAATTAGTAATAGGAACTTGCAAATAGATATTTAATCCTTGAGTGTTGAATATTCCATTTGTTTATTTACTTCACTCAAAATGCATACAATACCTGATAGCAACACGATGAAGATTTTTTAAAGCGACAATTACATGTCTCTTGTGAAGTGAGGCTCAGAAGACCGTCTTCACATAAATCTCAACAAACTGCTATCCTTATACTGATTGCTCTCTTTCTTGCACTTGCAAAATCACAGCTGGATCTCCTTATGAAAAGAGAGCATATAATAATTGCACTAAATATGCATTAAATTACTTTGCAAAATGATAGTGGCATCCATTATAAATCCTGTGTTTGAGGACTTTAATCAGCTATTTAAATTTTCATCAGGATGCAAGTCGACATGCAAGTTCTTAGCCAAAGGCATTCTATTTATCACATAAATATGTCTTGGTTAAGAAAAGCACAGACCCTTACACTTTCCCAAGGTATCAGATGCACATAAGCATTTCTCAGGAGCAATAAATAACAACATGAAAATTTTAAAATATAAAACTTTAATTTTGAAACATTGTTTAGCTGGCAACTACATTTCCTATGAATAATACGCTGCTTCACAGTGACTTAATATTGGTAGTCCTCAAGAAATCAAGTTTAGAAGAGGGGAATTACAGAACATAGAGAATGCTAGCAATTGTATTTTTGAAGAACAAAGCTATTACAAGCAAAGCAAACAATTTGTTGATTATATCGCAAGCCTTTAGTTTCTTCTGTGTTAAATTTTTTGTACAGCAAAGCACTTATACAAAAATGAAAAGGAATGGACTATTTGAGGTTATAGTATTTTATACTTTCTCATTTCTTTTCACGTTTACCTGATCTCAGTTATATACAGGGTATGTGTTGTATTGATTAATTTCCAAAAACAAAGATGGTACATTTTCTGTCTTCTGGGATGCAGGGAAAGGATCATGGGTAAGTAACTTCTTGCCTTAATCACAGCAAGCCCTCCATTTATCCAGCCCTGAGTATCATGTAAAGTGCTGGGAGGAGGAGGAGTGGGGAGGGAGGATAGAAGGAACTGAGGTCACCTTGAACTTGGCTAGGACTGCCTGGTTCCCAGATAAGTGGGTAAGGTTTCTAAAACTTTTCCCTGGAGTAATTTGTTATTCTAAGGTGAGAGGCAGGAATGGTGATTATTGATGGAAAATGTAAATGACACTGCCCAGTGGAAAAAGAGAAAAAACAACAATATATCTGAATATTGTGGTTTTGCTCTTTGAATGAGGATTTATAGTATAGGAGTTGTTAAAATTCTCATTTTTTATACTTCTAATATCTAGCAATTACTCTGAGAGGTATAAAATATGGAGGTAGAAAATTATTTAGGTGAATCTCTCTCTTTCCCTTCATAAGAGATGGTTTAAACTTTAAATATGCATTTGCCATGAAAGTTTGATGACATTTTTTCTCGTTTATTGTATCCACCAAAATTTAAATTCAGTGATGAAAAGGAATTTTCTATTTGGTCACTGTACTTACACCTATAATCTAGAATGATGTCTGGAACATAGTGTGAATACACAAATATTTACTGAATGAAAGGTTGAATAAATGAATGCATGTGTGGTTAGGAGATTAATGGAAGGAAATGGGGGAAAATGGCTATAAAAAGCTAGCAAGAATATTGTATTTTCAGGAACTTCCTTGAGTAAAGTTCTGAATTCAATTTTTAGGTCTGTTGTGGATTTGAGTGAGAGAATTGAGTGACCATTACAGTGCTTATTCAGTTTATAAATGGTGATGTGATGCTATTTTTCTCTCTTCTTTGAAGAAGTCACTACTAACAGAATGGATATCTATATAATTAAAGGAGTTTAAAACAAACAAACAACAACATTGGCAGCCAATACATTTTCCCACTACTTATGCATAAAGACTTTCCGTTGTTTTCTAAATGAAATCTTTAGCAGTGACTGGCTAGGAAATTGCTTCTAACTGTGAGTATCTTGGCTCCAAAAGTCTGAAATGCTGGTCAACTTGACAACCAGGCATATGACCCTGGGCAAATAACTTTGGGCCTCAGTTTCTCCGTCTAAGGCCTATAAGTAAAGGTGTTCTGGAGGAGCGCCTAAGTCCCTCCTAGCACAGTAGCTTATCAATTTACATTCTAAGATCTACCTTGACTGCTGCCTGCAGCCTAGAGTACATGACTGTGTTACACTTACATGTATTTTAAAAATATGTTTCCCGCTTCCCTTTTCTCTTAGTGACTTCCCATTGCAGACCCCTGCTCCTCCTCTCCTGGGGAAATGAGTTGGGTAGAGCTTTTGCATCCATGAGCACTAGCCAAGGCACACATATTTCAATCACTGCAGCCAGCTAGTGAAACAAGGGAACTATGGATCTAGTGATCTCCGTTCAGTGCTAATAAGTGCTAATAAGGTATGACATAGCAGTATTTGAGAAGTTGCAATAAGAGATCTTTAACTTCATGTCTCAGAGTTCCATGGAGCATGGCTTCCTCTTTTTCCTACTGTCTGAATGTGTGTCTGTGTCCTTGTTGAATGAATATGTGTAATATGAGCTGACACCAAAACAAAAGAAGACATTATTCTGAGATAGAAAACCATCAATCCTTTCATAAACATAAACATTATTATAAGCAAAATGAGAGCAAACTTGTCAGAACCACAATATGGCAATTAGTTCACAAAACATCTCACTAGTTTTCTGGGAAAATATTAACTCCAAAATCTAGTCTGTTCTCTAAGGCGATGAGAAGTTTTTTCTATCCACAGTATCTTTAATCCTGCTGTCGCTTCTATATACTTGAGGATAATGGCTCTGCTACCACAATCTTCCCTGATTTTGAGTCTCATTTCCTTTTTTTTTCTTCCTATTAATTTCATCTTAATCATATATTTTAAAGCTTCTTAAAATGTTCTCTTTTCAATGTATTCAATCACTTTTTTCTATAAGGATTCAAAAAATGATTATTAAAATTATACTCATTTAAATAATTTTAAGTTAATCATAAGGCAAGCTTTCTCTTTCTTTCTTCATCTCTCTCCCTTTCTTCCTCTCCGCCTCCCTCCTCCCTTTCGCATAATATTGAGGAGTGTGAGAATCTCCTGGCAAGGATTTAAAGTTTATCTGGCTAATCAGTACAGCTGTTTATCTGACATTTGGAAACTCACTGGAGCAATATCCGGTTTTCAAGGCAAATAATTTACCCCTTCCCCTCAAAAATTTGGGACATTTCTAGTGTTCAAACTCAAAGTCGTTGCCAGCGCTCCTAACCTGTTTTATAAAGTCATCATCATTTGCAAACCTTTACCAGTACCCGTGTGCCAGGCTTCTGTGAAATAAAGGGTAAAGAGATTTAAAATATTGTCTCAGATGTCAGGGGAGAGAAAGATCATAAACACAAGTATGCTGTTGAAACCATATACTGGTAGTGTATTCCAAAGGTCAAATAAGTGAGAGAAATATTAATTACTACAGGAGCTGAGAAGTTTAAGTTGGGGCAGGCGGGAAGCTCCACAGAGGAGGGGAATGGTCTTCTGTCAGGGCCAGCCTGACAAATGGACCAGGGTGGCTGAGGTAGGGAGGTGGGAATTGAGAAAAGAAAGACAAGAAAAAGCTGGGGACGGGAGGTCTGAAAGTCGTTGATCGACAGCAGCAACTTTATTAACTGTGTAATGCCTTTTATACACAAACACTGAATAGGAGGCTCGTTAACAGAAATGTATTCGTTGCTTCTCTAAACATCTAAGGGAGAGAATCCTCTGAACATCTAAGGAAGGGAATCTCAGTAAATAGCTACAGACTTCTTGGCAAAGCCTTGAAAGAATGCTCTCATTCTACTGACAATTCGCCATCCAAACAAGCCTGGGAAAACTGTGTGGTTAGGGGACTGCATCTTATCAGTCCCTTCAGGTGCAAGGACTTTGTCAGCTTACACCTGGCTCCCCGCAGTCTTCTTAGCTTCAGTCTCACATGTGAGGGCCAGTTGGTTGTGAAAATGAACCATGTACCGCCAATGGATGGACGCACAAATGGACTTCACAATGACAAGACCCTCCTGAAATTGCATGAGAACATTTGTTTTTATGTCCTTCCCCCACCCCCGCCCCAATGGGGGAATCAGTATTTAAGAACCACTTTCTTCTTTTCTAATTTTGGCTGAGGCTTCTGATTCCCAGTGTAGGATGACTTCTCCCCCAGGACTTTGGCTCATATGGTTCTTAGGGTGTTTGCCTTCACCCTGACCTCAGCCCTCACCCCTTATCTGAGTTCCTGTTTTGTGCATCTGTGAGTAAATTTATGCTTTATGCCTCAAGTTCCCTGTCATGGAGCTTCCGCTAAGCTTCTGTGGATGAGTTCCTATTTGCTGCTCCACCCCCACTCCAGACTTCGAAGAGAATGAATTTTCTGCTCTTGAAACAACTTCTCAGAGCTAATTTTCCAATATCTGTTGCCACATTTCTAAATGCCAGTCATCTGCCTCCATTCTATTTTTGCTATCAACCATGCACCCTGGCTTGAATGGATGCCTTGAATTTCAGAGAAGGTATAGCACCTTTGACTAGTTGTGTTCTGATCCTATCAGCCCCTTTCCCCTGATTAACTCATCTCCAGATTTTATATCTGCCCTAGGACCCATGATCTTAGGTTTTAAATCTCAAATGTCCTCAATCCCTGCCATTGTTGTCGGAAATTTTAGGACTCAAAACTTGTCAAATTCTACACAGGAATTATGATAATCCTGAATCTTTAAAATAACTTTTAGACTTACACAAAGTCTTGAAAGTAATGTAAGATCCAATATAAATTGAAGTAGGTAGGAGGGGGTTATCGGTAAATATGGAAAGCATCCTGCTTAAAAGGTAGGGAAAGGAATTTAAGCAAAATTATAAAGATAGGCATTCTATAGCACAGTTAAGAAGGAATAAGTAGTTATATAAAATAATAAATGTCCTAATTTATGTAATGGTTTGATAGGAATAGTTGATTTTTTAAAAGTAATATATTATAAAATAGAGCTTCTTAATGTGTTTAGCATTAGATGTGATATAAATATTTCTAGAATCTAAATATTTTGTAAAATCTGTAGAAATCCTTAGCGATATTGGTTCTTCAGAGGCAAGAAATAAAGCTTTTAATGATTTTCTGTTTGTAGACAATTCAAAATGAGGCATATCTTTTATGCAACTACAACCTCCACTGTGTTTAGCAGTGAATTATTCTTCCATGATTTTCACCATCACATTGTAATACGTGTGAGTCATCACATGATGATAGGATGCCAAGATTCCAAAGTAAATGTTGTTTCTTAAAATCACATTGTTAATCACCTGTAATTGTCATATCAGTAATTTTCTGCGATTCTCTAAAATATTATCACAAAGAACTCATTTTATTTGGCAGTGTTATATTTCTAAATGTATTTTTGTTCTTTAAAAAACAAATATTTCAATTTTGAGCTACTCTGCCATGTGATGTTCTCATTTTATAGAATTATTATTAACAGCACAAGCCCCGACTTTTAATTTAGGGTGGGTGTAGCTTGTAATTTTTAAAGTACTTTTATGACTAGAAGCCATTTTTCAGTGATAATTAAAATTATATTAAGTGAATCTTTTAAGTGTGGCACCATAAACTGTTACAGTGGTGCTAATCTGATAAATCTCAAAAGTAATGAATGTCATTAGCACTTTGAACACATGGAAAACAAACATAAAGAGAAATACAGAAGCAAACATAATGGTAGTCCTTAAAATGTGAAATGATTAGCAGTAATGCTGATTTTTAAGCTTGGTGTCTTCTGAGATTTTTGCAAGAGGATTAGAGGTTCCAAATTATGCCTTATTTCATTAGACACGGAAGAATAGGAAAATTACTTTGCTAAAATATTTTCTTTTGAAGAAAAATGAAGTTATGAATTGGTAAGCTAAGCATTGACCTGCAAACAAAGAATGAAAGAAAAAATTGGGGCCCTGACCGGTTTGGTTCAGTGGATAGAGCGTCGACCTGCGGACTAAAGGGTCCCAGGTTCAACTCCGGTCAAGGGCATGTACCTTGGTTGCGGGCACATCCCCAGTGGGAGGTGTGCAGGAGGCAGCTGATCGATGTTTCTCTCTCATCGATGTTTCTAACTCTCTATTCCTCTCCCTTCCTCTCTGTAAAAAATCAATAAAATATATTTAAAAAATAAAAAATATTTAAAAAAAAAAAGAAAAAATTGGGGTAAAACACTGTAGGTTTTTAATAAATGCCTATGAATTATGTGAGCCTCCAGACTTTCCCTAAGCCGCCCTGGAAATTTCAGAGTAGGTCCAGCTTGGATATTATAGTCCAAAGAACCCATGAATCATGAGGACAACACTGAAGTCCTTCAAGGCCAACATTCTCCTTTGAAAGAGAGAACTAAGGCACCAAGGATACTGTGGCAGTATAGATCAGAACAACATAAGGGTATCCTAAAATAGTCCACTTTTCCCTATGGTCAGTAGCAAGGTCCAGCCCCAAGGAAGATCACATCTCTACCAAGCTTACATTCACCAAACTGTACCTAAGAAAGCCGTGAACACACCAGCTACAGGGCTGACTACACAAAATAATTTTTCTTCTAAAATCAAAATGTGAGATCACTTTTATATCCTCACCCTTTTACACATAACATTGAAAGTGAACCAGTCATAATTTTGAAGTTTGCTTAAAGCAAGGGAAAGAACAAATGCTTTCATTTTTTAAAAATCTGTTAAATTTTATAGTATTAATGTAGAGTACCATATTTTTAATATAAAAAAATACCATAACAAATTTCTGAGTTGCAATTTCTTAATTTAGTCTGTCCTTATATATCATTTTTCCTTGAAAATTTAATTCAAAAAGTGCTTTTCTAACATGGAGAATTCCAGTTTTAGGAGATGTGGATTTTGAAGCAGTATTGTTGTAGAATTTTATGAGTTTTGTGGAGGGCGGGGAGGGGTGAGACTTGGGAGAGAAGAAGAGCCCATGGAAAGTACAGGGGAGAAATCACAGGTGAAAGATAATCCTTTTGCTTCTCTTTAGTGTTGTGGTATAGTGTCCTGCATTCTGAATAAGAAAAAATGACAACTCTTAAAAACATGCTAGAATTGTCCATAATTTAATTTCATTAACCTATAAAAGATAAATCATCATCCTGAGACACTGCCTTAGTCTGCTTGGCTATTCTAACAAAACTAGAGGCCTGGTGCATGAAATTCATGCATGGCAGTTGGAGGGTCCCTCAGCCTGGCCTGCACCCTCTCACCATCCGGGACCCCTCCCCTCAGGAAATTTCTGACTGTGGTTTAGGCCCTATCCTGTGGGAATCCCTGTGGGATTGGGTGTAAACTGGCAGTTGCACATCCCTCTTGAAATCGGGGACCACTGGCTCTAACTGCTCGCCTGCCTGCCTGCCTGATTGCCCCTAACCACTTTGTCTGCTTGCCTCATTGTGGGAGCCCCTCACACGACCAGCATGGTTCAGGATTCCTATTCAGGGTTCAAGTTCTGGAGGAGGCCACACACAAAATGAAGAGAGAGAGACTAGAAGAGAATCAATTTGGAAACTGGGGGACCAGGCATGGAGTCTACCTCTAGTGGATGAGACTGCCCACTGGTGCCTGGGCCTCACCAGCCTTTTATTGAGTCTCTGAGAAAACAACCATATCCTTAGGCAGGAAATTCCAACAACAAACAGGCAGCAAGAATTTACATGTAATTAACAGGTGGGGGTTTGCTGTAATTAACAGTGTTTCAACTTAAACAATGGGTGCATAGCTCTGAACTTTCAGAGCAACCAAGGTTGGTGAAACAATCAGTTTCCAGCACCTCATTGCCCCTAACCACTCAATTGCCTGCCTGATCACCCCTAACCACCTCTGACTTGCCCTCGCCATGGTGGCTTCACCCAGAAGGTCTGGAAGGACGTCCAGAATGACATCTAGAAGGTCGTGTGTCTGTCCAATCTGATTAACATATTATGCTTTTATTATTATAGATTATTATAGATATCTTAGACTGGGTGGTTTAAACGACAAGTATTCAGTTCTCATGGTTCTGGAGGTAGGGAAGTCCAAGATAAAAGGTTCTGGGAGCAGGGTTGCAGATGGCCATCTTTAGTTCTTCAGGGGACCCCAAAGCAAGAGCACTGGAGTGACTCTCTGACTCTGCCCTGAACTAGAAGAGGAAAGTCCAACTTCAGTTCAGAAAATATGTGTTTCTGCGGCAGGGGGGGGGGGGCAGTGGGGGCTGGAAGGGAAAGGATTCTGCTTTTATCTGTTTTCCCTCCACATTTCCTCTATAGGAGCCTCAGAGAAAACAGGTAGAAGAGAAGGAGGCTGCTGGGAATTATTCATACTTCTCAGGGCAGGGGATGGGGCAGACTGAAGTGTTGTTCATCCTTTATTGCACAGAGATTATATGAAGTAAGCAGACATTTTACACCTGGTTTTTCTGAAACTGTCACTCAAGAATTTTGTCAGGCAGAGGGGTGGCCCACTGTTACACCATTCCCTCAGCCCAGCTTTTTGCCCTTCCTCTCTATGCAAATAAATGACTAAATTTAAATGCCCTGGTGCTAAGATTACTAGCTTTAGTTATTTCTGAAACACTCATTTAGGAATCATTTTATTTTCCTTTTCTTAAACAAAATTGTTTTTGATATTTTAATTTTAAAACACAGTACTAGGAACTTCTCCCTTGGTGGTGGTGACATTTTCTTCATAGTGCTTCAGTTAATAAAGCATTTTGGGATAATGAAGGGTGAAAATCACAGTATAAATGTAAAAGTTCCCATATTAATGAAGCATAACATATTATTGGACCCTTCATGGAATTTTGCATTGCCAAAATCAAGGCTCGTTATTCTGCACCTGAGCACCACCATCCCTAGAGTTCCATGGAATGTTTTAATAAGAGAAACATCCCATTTTGTTATAAAAAACCTTATTTCCCCTTCCTGGCAGTCATTTCCTCCATGGCTTTTAGCATGGCCTCACAGGTTTATGCTTTCAAATATAAATTCAATGAAGATACATCTTTTCCATTGTATGGATTGAAGCAGGGCAGGGATTGATTGCTATCATCTGAGAAAGAGTTCAGGAAGTCTTGCTAGAAAATGTGCACTGGGAGATGTGATGTAAAATGTGTCCGACTTTGGGTTTATGACCCAAAACCATGACATCACACGAACAGGCCTCATGGCACTTTGAGATCCAATTTATATATTATGACAGTCCCTGTCTTTTCCAATCTCAGTGGTGGGCTGATGTGTTGAGCAATATATATTTGAGACCCGGTTCGAAAATGGCAATGATTTCCCATTCTTTCATTGATCCTCCTCTTAGAATTATTTTTTCTAGAGTGTGTTATTTCACCAGAGCTTGTGTGTGATCCTCTGTTTTTTGTTTTTAATCCTCACCAGAAGATATTTCTGTATTGATTTTTAGAGAGAGAAGAAGGGGGAGAGAGAGAGAAAGAGAGAAACATCTATATGAAAACAAAACATTGGTCAGTTGCCTCCCATACATGGCCCAACCATGGATTGAACCAAAACCTAGTTATGTGATCAGAAATTGAACTCACAGCCTTTTAGTGTACAGGACAGTGCTCTAACCAACTGGCAAAGGCATACTCTCTGTCTCTTTTTTTGGTAATTTCTCACCCCTTTCTTATTGGCTAAAATATTTCTGGTGAGAAAACAAGGATTATAGCTCATTTATATTCTATCCCATGTATTTAGCATATTTAGGCTGACACATTGTGGTAGCTTGGTTGGATTGGGTGAGAGGACTTGATTGCATTGCTAGGATGAATGCATTCGTGCCAAGTTTATTCTATGAATGATAAGTAATGACTTCAGTTTATTTTATGATTTTTATCAGTTCAGAGAAAAGTAAAAAATATTTTAAATATATTTCAAATGCTAAAATCATGTTTACTATTAAGTGTAAATTTAAACATTTTAAAAATAATTCATTAAAATATTTAAGATAATCTCATATTGACCACAAATGTAAAACCTAAAGATTTTAAGAAATAAAGGCAATAAAAACCATATTTTGACAAAAGCAAAAAAGTAGGAAGTTATAGCAAAATAGAAACTGAAAAAAAAAACAGTAACCAATGTAACACACACACATTCCTCTTTCCTTCTGCAATTTTCAGTTTATAGGTCAAAGGATATATCAAAGCAAATTGAAAAATTTCTGGGAAATAAATAAATAAAGATACTATATTTCAATCAAAAGCTGTAGAATAAAGCTATTAATACACCAAGAGGAAATTTTTGAGCACTAAACATTTAACTTTTTAAACATAAAATCTATCTATATATAAAAGCCTAAGCAACCTTTACGACAAGTGGACCAAACAACTGGTCAACCAGTACTATGACAATGCACTGACCATCAGGGGCAGATGCTCGATGCTGGAACTGCCCCCTGGTGGTCAGTGTACTTCCACAGCCAACTTCCTGTGGCCAGTCAACCTCCTGCAGTCCCTCCCCCAGGCTGGCTAGCACCGAGAGGCCCTGATCACCAGCCAGGCCAAGGGATCCTACCCATGCACAAAGTTGTGCACCAGGCCTCTAGTCCTATCTAATAAAGAGAGAATATTCTAATTTACCTTCACATCATCACAAAGATGGTGGCACCCACAGCCAATAAGGAGGGAATATGCTAATTGACTGCCATGCCCTCAAAGATGGCAGCACCCTGAGCCATAGGTCATGGGACGGTAGTTGTGGGCTATTAGGCCAGCAGGGGAAGGCAGTTAGGGGTAACTGGGCCAGCAGGGGATGGTAGTTGGGGGTGACTGGGCCAGCAGAGCAGCAGTTAGGCATTGATCAGGCTAGCAGAAGAGTCATTAAGGGGGTGATCAGCCTAGCAGACAGAAGCGAGTAGGAGCAATCAGGCAGACAGGCAGGCAGGCAGGCGAGCTGTTGAAAGCCAGCAGTCCAAGATTGTGAGAGGGATGTCTGACTGCCGGTTTAGGCCTGAACCCTGTGGGATCGGGCCTAAACTGGCAGTTGGACATTCTCAAGGGGTCCCAGATTGGAGAGGGTGCAGGTTGGGCTGACGGACAATCCCCCCTCTCCCAGCAGGAATTTCATGCACTGGGCCTCTAGTAATATAATAAAAGGCTAATATGCAAATTGGCCCCTTGACCAAAAATTCAACCAGGAGTTTGGTCAAGGGGTGGGGCCAGCAGGCCAACAGCCTATGGCCTCTTCCCCTGGCCACCCCCCCTGATTGGCCACCCCGATCCCAATCAAAGGTGGGGTTGGCCTGCCAACCTCCGTGTCTCCTCCCCCCAGCCAGCCAAGATCGGGGGAGGCCGGCTGGACCCCACCTGTGCACGAATTCATGTATCAGGCCTCTAGTAAAAGAATGAAAGTGATTCACTTAAATATCATACTGAAGAAATTAGCAAAACAAAAGTAGACTAAAAGAATATAGAGAAAAATTTGTTAAAGGTATATATTAATGAATTAGAAAGAAGGAAAACTGTTATAGCTAAATGTAAGAGCTAGCTTTATGAAAAAATTCAGTTAAAAAAATCAGCTACCAGATACCATAATGAAGAATTTTAAAAAAAGGGAAGCATAAATAGGAATAAGGAAAAGCAATATCTATGAATTGAAAATAAATATATGATTTAAATGCTAAGAGATTTTATTGTGCCTTTCCATGTTAATGAATTTAGGGAAATCCTAGATGAAATATGAGTTTTTGAAAAATTAAATGCTCAAAATTGACCTAAAAAAGAAAGACAACTTAATTGAGCAAATAACAGTGAGATAAATTGAAAGATTTAAAGAAACCTATACCCATTCCTAGCTACTAACAAAGTGACAACACAAATGAAACCATAGTTATTACAATATTACTTACTATATTCCTATGTTGTACTTTACATCCCCATGATTATTTTGTAAGTAGCCTTCTGTACTTCTCAATCCCTTCACCTTTTCAGCCAATCCCTCACCCCACCTATCGTCTGACAACCATCAGTCTAAACCTATTTCTGCTGTATTTGGTGGATACTGGAAACATCGAGAGGAGCACTTTGCAAAGTATATGATTGTCTAACCACTATGCTGTACACCTGAAACTAATACAAAATAATATTGAATGTAAAGTATATTTAGAAAATAATTAATTAAAAAACAAACACACAAAAGGAAACTAGTAAAATATGCTTCAAATGCAGAGTGGCTTAAGAGGCCTTACATGATGCGAGTCCTCCCATTTTCACATGCCTTCATCCTCTCCTTCTAGCTTCTCTCCTCCAGCCACACTGGCTTCTTCGCTGTTCCTTGAGCAATCCAGGCATTTTCACTAGAGCCTGTGAACTGCTGCTTTGCCTTCCAAACACTCTTACCCTAAAATATCTGTGTAGTTTATACAAAACCAATATTGCATTTCATGTCAATGGAAGAAAATGGATTATTTAATAGTTTATCATAGAAGAATTATTTAGCCTTTTGGGGGAGGAGGTGAGTTATGTTTCCTGTCTCACTTTCTATACTAAACTAGTGGCCCAGTGCTCAAAATTCGTGCACATTAAAAGGGGATTAATTAGAGGAAATATTTTAATATTGCTATTTCCCCTTTCTCTATAATAGAAGTGTCAGAGATTAAAGAAAATTAGTAAAACGTATATGAAAATCTTCCTCCTGTCAGAGTCTGGGGTGCACCATGGAACCCAGAGTCAAGTCTTCAACCATCCACATGCACCTCAAAATCACTCGAGACCCAAACCTGGACGGCTGAGGGACATATTTCTAACTCACAAATTTTTGTGCACCAAGACCCTAATATATATATAAAAGCTTAAGCGATTGGTTGATTGTTCAACCATTCAACCAGTAGCTATGATGCGCACTGACCGCCAGGGGGCAGATACTCAACACAGGAGCTGCCCCATGGTAGTCAATGTACTCCCACAGCTGGAGTGCCACTTAGTAGCTGACCCGTGATTGCCAGATGCCAGGCTCATGGCTGGTGAGCCTACCAGGCCGTGGAAGCAGCAGTGGGGCTGGGATGAGCAGGAGTGGTGTGGTCCCTGGCCTGGGCTCAGGCTCCTCCCCAGCCACCTGACGTGGCCCAATCCCTGCAGGTCATGCCAAGGAACCCCAATGGTGCACAAATCCATGCACCGGGCCTCTAGTTTAAACTATAAAATAAAACATAGATGCAGAACTGATATTTAGTTTGTACAAACCAGTACCTGCATACTAGTGCATGAAATTATCTATCTGTCTATGATCTATCTATCTGTACCATTTCAGGATATAAATGTGAACTGAAGCTGGGATTGTGCTAAATCTTTTTTGTTTGTTAATCTCACCTGAGGATATTTTTTTAATAGATTTTTTTCAAGAGAGTGGAAAAAAGTGAGGGGGGGAGGGAGAAAGGGAGAGAGAGAGAGAGAGAGAGAGAGAGAGAGAGAGAGAGAGAGAGAGAAAAGAGAGAGAGAGAGATCCATGTGAGACAGACACATTGTTTGGTGCTTCCAGCACACTTCCCAGGGCTGGGGACCAAACCTGCAACCAACGTATGTGCCCTTGACCAGGAATCGAACTCGAGACCCATTGATCCTCAGGCCCATGCTCTAACCTCTGAGAAATGCTGGCCAGGCCTGTGCTGAACATTTTGAGGCTACTCTCCTGCCTTTGGATATACTGGCATATATTATATACGTCAATATATCCAAAGGCGGGAGAGTAGCCTCAAAATAGCTTTATAGTTGTTCATATGGATAATATTTAGGGGTTTGGAAGCTCGAGTCCCAGATTTCCCATTTCTAACTCACACATTTTGTTAATGTTCAGATTGTTCAAAAAACAATGAGCATGTATTTTTTTAAACATAAATCAAAATAGCACTTTGAAAAGATGAAAAGGAAGCAGTAAATGTAAAGACATTCCTAAGACATATTTTTAGGTCTTTGCTTAATCTAACAGAGATCCAGGGCTGCAAGTCAAGTGGGAAAATGTACACAGCATCTCTAAACAGTCCCTGGCTTCCTGGGAATAAAGAATGATGGGTTATTTCTGGATAATATAAAGCAAAATGTTTAATCTGATTTCTCCTATTAATGAAATGTATTGCTTTGAAAGAGATAAATTCCATGTAGTGTTTTACTTGTTAACTTTTGTCAATGGATATGCTAAAAAAAAAAAAAAAAAGGTGACTTTGTAAAATCTTTGTGATTTTCCTTATTTTAATTTTTGAAACATTTTATTTCTACTAATGTTTGAGAAATATTCTCAGAGTAAATTGAGTGTGAGGAGTTTTAAGAAAAGGACTTAGTAATATGTCTTTTTGAAATGCTAATCCTTAGAACATTTTAAAATTTCGAGCTCACATCAGTCTCCTGGTTACACTGAATAAATTGGAACATTTGCACTTAGCCAGTTAACTTGCTGAGGACTAAGCTTATAAAGAAGCTTTTTTTCCCTCTTAAGTATACCCAAATGACTTCATACAATCTAAAAGATTCTGCAATTCAATATGATTAAAAGCAACATCATGTAATAAAATTTTATTTCTAAAAATAACAGCACACAATTATTTGAGAAAGAACTAACTTTAAGATCGAGGTTTGTCTGGACCATATGCAAAAGTCGAATTGTAGAGCATCTCTTCAGCAAGTCCTGCTCTGCCAGAGAAAGGAATAACAGCCTCCCTCCACGAGTAGAAGTGGGAATACAATATCTTTATTCAACATTCAATGAAGACTTTAGTACCCATCAGGTGCTCTCATTTATTCTAGGTGCTCAAGATACAGTTATGAGCAAAACAGTCAAAAATACCCTGGTGGAGTTTACACTCTTGAAAATAAAACTATATCAATACTGATTCATAGAATCTAAATTAATTTTAGATTTAGAAAATTGAGCAGGGGCTAGGTCTGTCCTACTTCGCTTAGAAATATTCTGTTATTAAAGGTACAGCTTAATAAACCTGAATTTGAGCAATGTTTGAACTACTCTGAAATTAAAGTCTCTTAAATATTTTAGAAATACATATTAGTAAACAATATATGAACTTAAGTATTTAAGAAATTTAATCTGATAACTAAAAATAGAATCAGTATAAACTATTATTATATTATTAACTAGGGGCCTGGTGCACAAAAATTTGTGCACTCGGGGTGGAGGGAGTCCCTCAGCCCGGCCTGTGCCCTCTCACAGTCTGGGACCCCTCAGTGGATGTCCTATGATGGCCCCAGTCTGTCAGGCGCCTTTTGTGTGTGTGTGTGTGTGTGTGTGTGTGTGTGTGTGTGTCACCACTGGGGACCTGCCCCCAGCCGCATCTGAGGCTCGGAGCAGTCCTCCTGTGTGTGTCTACCTGCTGGGGGCCTGCCCCA
Source organism: Murina feae (assembly GCA_004026665.1). Taxonomy (NCBI): domain Eukaryota; kingdom Metazoa; phylum Chordata; class Mammalia; order Chiroptera; family Vespertilionidae; genus Murina; species Murina feae. The sequence goes on from PVJC01029273.1 coordinate 21,381, forward strand.
GGCACACCATCAAGGCTTGAAGCAGGCACCCCCTCTCTGTTGATCTCTCAGACTCTTGCCCTCCCCAGCATGTTGTTCTCTTTTTTGAGAGTGGCCAGGGCTGGGTGCGGCCTGCCTCCCAAGCTTGCCTACTGCCCATCTTCCTCCAGCCACCAGAAAGCAGGGAAAATCCTGCCTTGTGGTCAGGCCAGCCTTTTCCTGCTCCCTGATCCCTGGAAGGGACCTGGGAAGCCACCAAGCAGGCCGCCAACTCTTTCTCACTCACCCGTCCCCTGCTGCCTTCCTTTCCCACTTCCCGGTGCCACCAAGGGGTCTGGGGAGCTGCCAAGCAGGACCCTGGCCCTTGCAGCCTTGCTTTCCTGCTCCCCGGTGCCCCTCAAAGGGCCTGGGCAGCCACCAAGCAGGTCGAGACCCCCCCCCCTGCCGCCTCTTACCCGCTTCCCGGTGCCCTCCAACCCTGCTGCCTCTTTCCCATCACGGGTCCTGGGTCCTGCGCTGTCCCGCCCTGCAGCCGCTCTGTGCACTCGGGAGGTCCCTCAGCCCGGCCTGTGCCCTCTCGCAGTCTGGGACCCCTCGGGGGATGCCCACCTGCTGGCGTGCCTGACCAGCCTG
>PVJC01029274.1:0-21991 GCA_004026665.1 Murina feae
AAATTTGTGCATAGAGGTGGGGAGTCCCTCAGCCCAGCCTGCACTTTGTCCAATCGGGTACCCCTTGGGGGATGTCCAACTGGCCTCCCCTGCCAGCCTGATCTTGCTCCCAATGGCTCGCCCTTGCTGGCCTGATATCACCTCAAATGCTCTCCCCTGCTGGCTTGATCATCCCTAACTACCTCTGCCTGCCTGGTAGCACTCCCAATGGCCCTCTCCTGCTGGCCTTATCTTGCTCCCAACTGTCTTTTCTTTCTCAGCCCCCACCACCATGGCTTTGTTCATAAGGAAGTCAGATGTCAGGAAGATGGCCATTGACTCAGTCTAATTAGCATACTACCCTTTTATTAGCATAGATAGATTATATAGGAGAGGATTGCTTAACTCGGGGGGTGGGGGGCGCTTTTTCAGCAGTAGGAGATGTTCTTGGCAGACAATAAATAATCCTTATATCTGGACTGATAGCCAGCTATATGCACTATACTGCCAAATCAGTCATTAAAAAATTAAACCGCTTTCTTATACCTTACACTAAACAGCTGCTACCCTTAAAAACCTTCCTTAGCCTCCACCTTAGGTTCTGCGTTTGTAGTTCACCCAGATTAGGTTCTGATTGGTCAGTTTCTATGCCAGTCAACATCTCCAGGCCTATCTCTGGGCCTGATCAGAGAAGCGGGGCTGATCAGCAGCCCCCGTGGAGCCCAGAGAAAAACAGAGGCACGGTTGCTGGTGAAGCCTGGAGAGAAAGAGAGAGGCAATGGCTGATCAACAGCTGCCATGGAGGCAGTGGATCAGACCCTGTCTCTCTCTTCAGGCCTCTCTCCAGGCCTGATTTGCAGCCCCCTTGGCAGTCAGTGCTGGGTCACCACGATCAAAGCAGCAGCGGTTGCTGTGACGACCCAGCACTGATTGCAGGACTGACTTCTGGTCAGTTAAGTCTTTGGTTGTTATGGACCCTGGGTTTTTATATATTAGGATTATGTGTAAATTCCACATACCCTCCCAAAAATAATAATAATAAATAAAAACATAGGAGTAAAAAACTCATGTGCAAGGCAGAGTGTGGTTTGGAGAGGTTCTGGAATAAAAGGACCAGGAATAAGAAAATAGTTTATGAAGATACTAGGGGTCCAGTGCACGAATTCGTGCACCTTGAAAGGAACTGTGGGCCATGAGGTTGTGGTGGGCTCAAAAGTGGGCTGGCCATACCTGGCCCCTCCCAACACGGCCCCCCATTTCTTTTCTGCCAGGCAGCCCCACTCCTCCCATAGCCACTCCCACATGTTGATGGCACTGGCACTGCTCGCACCAGCGCAGAGTGGTTGGGGCTGGCACCAGCAGTGGGTGCAAGCAGGGCTAGCACCATTAGCAGGTTTGAGCTGTGGCTGCTTCCCCAATTGACCCTCTGGAGCAGGGGAGGTGGAGAATTCCTCAGGGGCGATCTGGGCTGACAACTGCTGCTCACACTTGCTGACAGTGCTGAACGATCAGGACCAGCACTGGGCACTGGCTCTGGCACCAGTTGTGGGTGTGAGCGGGGATGGTGCCAGCAGCGGGCATGAGAGGTGGCTGCCAGCCCTGATTGCCCCTTAGGAGCAGGGGGAGGTGGAGAAGTCCTGAGGAGTGATTGGGGCCAGCAGCTGCCACTCACACCTGCTGATGGCACTGAGCAAACAAGGCTGGTGCTGGGCACCAGCAGCGGGTGCAAGCAGTGGTTCTGGAGCCAGCAGTGGGTGCAGGCGGGGCTGGTGCTGGCAGCAGGCATGAGTGCGCAGTGGGACCACAGCATGTGAGAGCAAAGAATTTTTAATAACCACCAGAGGTTTGCCCCGATGATAGCAACTGGCACCCTGCCTTGGTCTGGTGCTCTCACTCACCTGCTTCACTATCCTGCTGTGGCCAATGCTCACAATGTTTCATGCTCTGCTGCCTGCTGTGGACACTCGCTATGTTCCATGTGTGCCCCCTGGTGGTCAGCACACATCACAGTGACTGGCTGTTTGGTTGTTCAGTTGTTCAGTTGTTCTGTGTTTGTTTTATTTGCATGTTAGGGTTTTATATATATACTAGGGACCCGGTGCACAAAATTCGTACACTGGGATGGGGGGGTCTCTCAGCTCAGCCTGACCCCTTTCACATGCTCAGAGCCCTCAGGAGATGTCCTACTGACAACTTAGGCCCGCTTCCTGCTCCCCTTGGGGAGCCAGCCTAAGCCGCAGTCTGGCCTCCCTTTGTGGGAGGCAACCAGGCTAATCAGGAGAAGGTACCAGCCCCATCATCCTGCTGCTGCAGCCACTGCCAGTCACCGCAGTCACCAAGGTGTTTTTAACACGGACTCCAGTCACTTCATCATGAAAAAAATGACAACTTTCTTTAGGCATTTTCAAGATATGTCTTTCATAGGATATGACATTTCTTTATTAAATTTTTTTTATCCTCACCAGAGGATATGTTTCCATTGATTTTTAAAGAATGTGGAAGAGAAAGGGAAAACAGAGAGAAACATCAAAGTGAGAGGAACATTTTGATTGGTTGCCTCCTGCATATGCCCTGACCTGGGCCCTGGCCAGGGAGAAGCCTGTAACCTAGGTACATGCACTTGGTCAGAATTGAACCAAGACCCTGTGGTCAGCAGTCCAAGGCATTATGCACTGAACCAAACCGGCTAGAGCAGGATATGACAGTTTTTAGTCCTCCAGCAGTGGACCTTCATTTTTTTTCTCCAGGAGTGTGGTGGAAAAATCCTAGATCACCTTTTTGGATTCTTATTATCCAAGTTACTAAGAATATTACCAGTAGCATACAGGGAGCTTAGCCAATGAGCTGTCAGAAAAGCTGTTTCCTCTGTAGTTCACACCAATTTCCAGCTCAGCCCCCTACCCAGGCCTGATGCCTTGGCCAAAGGCATGACCCCCATCACCCTCCAATTGCCTGATCAGCCCCTCACCCAGACTACACCTTTGGCCCAGGTGTCAGGCCTGAGCAGGGGACCCCTATCTCCACCAATCGCTGGCTCCACCCCCTGCCCAGGCCTAACGCCTCTGGCCGAGGCTTTAGGCTTGGGAAGGGGCCCCTCTTGCAGCTCTGATGGCCAGCTCCACCCCTGCCCAGGAGCCCCCGGCTCAGGCCCTTCCTACGCTGCTCAGGGCCCACATGGGGCCTACCTCAAGAGTGACCTGGGTGCCAATGATGTTCCTGGGACACAGACCACAAATTAATGTATGCAAATTAATTGCCATCTTTGTTGGGTTAATTTGCATACTCATCCGATTGGCTGGTGAGTCTAGCGGAGTGGCACCAATTTGCATGTTTCTCTTTTATTAGTGTAAATAGATAAGTCATGATTTCTGCTAGTTTTCAAGAAGAAAGTAGATAAGCCCAAAGAATGCTTTATCTGTCTTATACCAATAAAACCTATTTTAGACTAAGAACAATAATGTATTTCCATTTTCCAGGTACTTCTTTGCTCCTTCTGTCTTGCGGCTACTCCATGAGGGGGTGTAGTTCACAGAAGCTTTCAGATGGACCCTTCAGGGCTTAGACCAAGAGCCACCCCTTAAAAAGTGCTGCTTGTCAATCCAGTTAACAAATGAGATTAACATCCTCATCTTAATGAGTGGCTGGTTCACAGTCTGTTATTTCACACGTTGACACTAGATGTCAGGGAAAGACTTAGCATTCTAATTTGCAGGTCTCAACACCCTCCAGCAAGGCTGCTTGCTGAGGGAAATCAGGTATTGAAAATTGGCAAATTTTCCACTGTGACTACTGGGGACACCAAGGTTCTTATGCCAAAACATCACTACCCTGCACATGCTCTATTAGATATACCTTTGCTGCTATTGAATTTCATTGACATGCTCTGGGCGGGTAGCTCACTTGGTTAGTGTTGTATCTATATGCCAGGGTTGTAGGTTCAATACCCCCAGTCAGGGCACATATGAAAATCAACCAATGAGTACATACATAAGTAGAACAACAAATCAATCTCTAAAAATCAACTAAAAAATCCCATTTATAGGATGGTTTAGGTCAAGGTCACTTCAGAGAATTAGGTTATTTTGGGAGGGGAGAAATAAGAATCACCAATTTATTATTTCAAGTTTATTATAAAAACTATTCAATTTTATTTAGAACAAAAGCATGGTCATGTTCTTATAATACTTTTTATTAGTGAATTAGAAAACAGCCAACCTGATTAAAAGTTACATGAATGTCTCATAAGATCATTCCAATACTCTGTGGTAGTTTCTTTCATTTTATAAATGATATTAACTATAAATGTGATTTTGCTGCAGAATAACTAAATCTTGACCTGCTTTAGTTACATCCATAGATTTCCAAGGCTCTCAGCCCCTTAACAGGCTTTCTGATGTAATAACAAGCCATGTGCTTTTTCATTACTGTGGATGCCACATTCAAAAATATTTCCCCTCTCCTACTGTGCCTCTCTCTCTTTCTGTCTCTCTCACCCTCCCCCTCAACCCCACTACTTACCAACCTGAAAGAAGGCAATGTGAACTAACTGAAATCAGGCAGGCCAGTGTAAAGAACAAAGCCAGAAAAGGGTACATGATTTTCCTCACCGTGCACACCCCCTCCCCCAATTCTAAAGGGTCACTGCCATAGTCTTCTCAATCATCCTTCGAAAATAAGGAGTCATCTGCATGCCCAAGGCTAAAAATAGCACTTCTTCAGTGGGAAGAGGGCCCACCCAGACATGGTGTAATAGTCCCACCCATGGAAATACATCCCAGGAGTCTTCTTGGTAATTCTGGAAGCCATTATATCATCATTAAAAATAGTATTTTAATGTCACATGGGTGTGTCTTCACTTATTTGTGAGCTGGATGTTGGGCAAGGCTCAGGGAACATGAAAAGAAAAAGACAGAACTTCTCTGAAGGCTTACAGTGGAGATGGGAGGCAGATAGGCCAACAAATCATTTTAACATTCATGATCTTGACAACCTCTTCCTGTTGGATAAAAATTATGTGGAGCAACAATCGAGGTAGTTACTCAGTGTAACTCAGATTAGAAGATTACTCAGACAGGAATAAAAAATATGTCAGTATTATTGATTGATTTGTTGACTGGCTTATTAGTTAAAAATACATGGCACATACTATGTGCTAGGTATCATTCTAAGAATTTTGCAACCATCAATCTATTTCATCCTAAAAACAGACCTACTAAGTGGGTACCAGTATGAGTCCTATGTTAAGATCAGTAACTTGCCCAAGTATTGAGAGCTAGGGCTAGAATCGTGGGATCTATTTCCCTTACCTTTTCTTCTACCTAGTTTGAATCTCCACCCAACAACCTTGTGTTATGATAATAGTAGAGGCTTGGTGCATGAAATTCATGCACTGGGGTGGGGGTGGGGTCCCTCAGCCTGGCCTGTATCCTCTCGCAGTCCAAGAGCCCTTGGGGGATGTCTGGCTGACAGCTTAGGCCCAGTCCCCAAGGGAACAGGACTAAGCCATCAGACATCCTTAGCCCTGCCACAGAGGAGAGAGAGGCTCCCTCTGTTGCCACTGCGCTCTCCAACCATGAATCCAGCTTCTGGCTGAGTGGCATTCCCCTTGTGGCAGTGTACTGACCACCAGGGGGCAGCTCCTGCATTGAGCGTCTGCCCCTTGGTGGTCAGTGCACATCATAGTGACTGGTCATTCTGCTGTTAGGTCAATTTGCATATTAGCCCTTTATTATATAGGATTCAAGTCAGTTAGACCTGTGTCTGCCTCAGTCCTGCCACTTAGTAACTGGGAGTTTGGGAAAATTCTTACTGAACCTCTCTGAAACAGCCTTTTTTATACGGGAAAATGATAATGAATTACTACAGCTGTTGGGAGAATAAAAGGAGATATCACAGTAAGATTACATAGAATAGATCAATGTTCTTAATTCTCATAGAAGTCAGCCTCTTAGCTCTTCTCTACAGATCTTGCCTCCTGATGAGCATGACCTTATGGGTTTCCTCCCACTCTGAATAGGGCTGACCTATGCAACCAATAGAACATTGCAGAATGTTAGAGTGTGACTTCTGAAACTAGGTCATAAGATAAGTAACTTGCCCAAGTATTGATAGCTAGGGCTAGAATCCTGGGAGCTATTTCCCTTTCCTTTTCTTTTACCCAGTTTGAATCCCAACCCAACAACCTTGTGTTATGATAAAGCATCTTTGTGCTATGATAAAACTAGAAATTTGTGCACTGGGCGAGGGTTGGGGGAGTGGTCCCTCAGCCTGGCCCGTGCCCTCTTGCAGTCCAGGAGCCCTCGTGGGATGTCCGACTGATGGCTTAGGCCCAATTCCCTGACACAGCAGCTTCTGAGTGTTCTCCTGTTGATCATCCACTCTTGGGAAGACCAGCTACCATGTCACAAGGATCTTTAAGCAATATGATGGAGACCTCCACATGGTGACTGAAGCTCCTTCCAGCAGCTGATATTAACTGGCCAGTTCCATGAGTGAGCTACTATTCTCTTGATAGCAATCACACTATCGGAATTGTCTCATTCATTTCTTTGTTTATTTGTTTTTGAGATCCCCTCTCCCATTCCTCATGTCACGACATTTTAGAGAGCAGTGGTCTTGTTTACTCAGTGCATCCTAAGTGCTTTGAAGAGTACTTGGCATACAGTGGATGCACAACAAATATCCCAGTGAGTGAAATTCTGGCCTGGAATTGTTGGTTATAAAATGAAACTATGCATAGTCATCATGCAGAAATCATATATATTAGATACAGTAGAAATGCATCCAGCACAGATTCCTGGGATATTTTAAGAATTCAAGAAATGTGATTCTCCATTCTCTCTTGCCCATATTTATTGCAAATTCATCTCAAGTTTCCTAAAATGATAAGAATTCCATGCTCCTGGCATTGTCCACTCCCACTCCCCAACCCCAGACTACTTTAGTATCCTTTACTCCTTCCCATCCATGTTCTGCTCCAATTCCTACTCTTTTCTGGTCTCTTCCACAGTTGTTAGAATAAATGTGCCTCCTGGTGTCCACTTTAGATATGACACATTGTGGGGGATGGGAGGATGAGTTACTGAAGGAGAGAAGTATTTATGGATAATTTCAAGCAAATTCAAGAGGGGAGAAACCAGCTCCAAGAACAGATAAAAGTGTGGCCTACAGGAACTGTGGTCTCCATATGCATTCTTCATGAAATTCGCATCATCCTCTATGACCTCACTGCTTGGTCTTGGTTTGCGATCTAGCTTCTCACACAGATTATTGCCTCCTAGCTTCAGAAAAATCATCCTCCAATTGATTTTCTTTCCACACATATCCCTCCTTCAAGTAAAGCATCATTTTCCTAAAGTTCATATTTTCTCAGGCCATTAATCTGTCCCCAAAATATTCAATAACTTTGAATTATATGAAGAACAAAGTCCCATCTTCTCAGCCTGGTATCCAAGACATTTCAGAGTCTGGGTTCAACCTACCTTTGCAGTTTCAGTCTGTTCTACTCTTCCCTGCCTCCCCGATCTTCACATGCTTATGTGTCTGGCACCTTGACCATGTCTCAAAGTTATGCCTCTACTTCATCAAAGCTGTCTCGACCTTCATGCTGTTTCCTCTCTCTGAACTGCTAGCCCTTCACTTTCCTTTGCCCTTTTAATCCCAGGTGACTCAAACCCAGCTCAAAGACCCTGACTTCCACAAACTGCTTGACCATTGTTCACATTGCCACCATGACAATTAGACTACATCTTATAATTGGTTTGATTTTCTACAGACTTGCCTTTGCCAGATTTGTAAATTTCTTTAGGGCAGGAGCGGTATCTGATCTATTTAATACGTAGTAGGTCCATAACCTGAATGGGTAAATGAATGTTAATGCTGAGGCTAGAGTCCGTGTTTCTGGAGCCTAGTCATACTGGCCTGAGAGGGAAGAGGTCACTTATGTTAATATTGGGACAGAATATTTAAAATTGGAATGGCCTTGGGCATTAGTCTAAACTGAAAGTTGGATTTCCACTGCAGTTCTGTGAGCCTGAGCTTCCTTAGGGAAATGATGCACACAGTCATTCTGAATCTCCTTCTTTATATTGAAAAGAAGAAGAAGAAGAACTCAGGAAATGTCTTCTGTACTCTGATAAAAGGCAAAGTGTGAAAGTTGACATTATTAGACTATCAATGACATGCGTATGGGAAGTTGCATTTCTGAAGCACTATGCTGTCCCAAAATTTAATTTGGTTTTATACCTTTTGTTTGTATCCCATGGTAGCTGTATATTACAAGTAATTGAGACAAACAAGACTGATGCTATGATATAATCTCTTAACTAATTCCAAGACAAAGGATTATATAGCAATACAAGAGGCCCGATGCACAAAATTCGTGCAAGAGTAGGCCTTCCTTCCACCGGCTGCCAGCACTGGCTTCCCTCTGGCACCCGGTACCCAGGCTTCCCTCACAGCCCCAGCTTCATCTGGAAGGTAGTCCAGAAGGATGTCTGGTCTAATTAGCATATTACGCTTTTATTATTATAGATATAGTGGATTCAACACAGTCCTGGAGCTTTAGTAACTAGATAAATAAAAACTTATCTTCTTCCTGAGTCACCTTGCTGTTTTTCTTAATGATCTTTTGTCTCTGTTTTCTCATCTGAAATTTGGAAATATGTGACTTCCAATGTTACCAACAAGTTCGGTGTCTAGTGAAAACTAATTGAGTTAGTCCTATAAAATTGAACATTTTCCAGAAGAATGCCAGTTGTATTAGAAAAAGTTAAATTTGAAGTTGCATACTTGGGATCTGTCTTTCTGGATCATAGACCTGTACCCCGAGACCAGCATGAAAGGGTGCATTGTCCTTGATTGCTCTTCTTGGCCTTTGGGCCTACCTCAGAGAACCATCTTCTGGCATTCAGGTGGCTAAGTTTGCAATATCTACTGCCAGGGTCTATACAGAAGGCTACCATGACAATCAGGCCAAGTCCCAATAACCCCTTTCATATCAAGGGGAGATACAAACCAGTTAGAGAGGCTGGTGGGAGCCACTCAGCCAGTTTGGGTTTCTATCTCTATTTCTGGGTGGAAGAATACATTTTCTCACTAGGCATGTCCTACTAATAAAAAATAAAAAGACCAATCATATTACTTACAATCACTTGTACCATGTGGTTTAATAAGCAAGATATGCTACAAATGCTTACTTAGCTCTATGGTTTATGGCAATGTAAACTGAGTATAATTTTAAGTCTAATTAGAGCCTAGTGGGTTTGGGGCAGGTTCCCACATTCCATGAGGTTTTTGAGAACTTTAGGCCAACCTTGGATCTTGAAGACTAACTGGGGCTTCTCGTTGATGATCCAGGACAACTTCACTTGGCACTCATCTGTTGCAGACTTTCAAAGTCATCCTCGGGCAAAGGTTTAGACATTTCTTGAGGGGACTAGCTGGAACTTGACACTCTGAGGCCCACCATGAGGAGAAAGTATTTCTGTGGGTCAGATCTTTCATGCTTATGCAAACTTGTAGAGAATTATTCCAGAAGTCCCAGCCACTGTTCAGAAAATAGCATATAATTTATATCATGTTCCTGGCAAACTTAAGCTACTTTGTATGGCCTTGCCATTTAGACTGCCAGGCATGAGAATAAAGCCAAAGCCCACATCAACAGAGTTGTGTATATTCCTTGGCAAACAGTTCACAGCTCACCACATTGTTCTCATAACCAGAGCAGGCCTGTGACATAAACACCAGCTGGCTGGTGTATGGTTACTTTGTTTTATTTGAAAGTTTCTTTAAAACATACCACCCACCAGTACTACCACCAGTCCTGTACAACTAGAGGTACTCTCTCAAAGGTCATTTATGAGCCAAGATCAACATCTTTCATGACTGTTCAGGAGAAAGGTGCTCACCAGAGCACATGCTGCTGCGAAACATGAGCACATTTACAGATGAGGCTGTGAATGCATGTGCTTGTGTCCTGTGTTCTGAAAGTGAACACTGTCTTGCGTAACACAGATGCAGTCTTGGCTAAATGCATATTCAGCAGAATGTTTCTCTCAGCCCTGCTCCAAGGAGATAACAGATAATGCTATTCCATCAGTTGGTGTGAAGTGGGAAAGGGTCAAGAAACATTTGCAGATTAGAGCAACAGGCTGTGAGATACGTCCAATCTTATGATATCCCAAGTCTCTGGGCATAAGCTACATAACCAGAATTTGCAACTAGCAAAGACAAATGTTACCAGAGGCTAATTTTTTTGTGAGATTGAGCTTGTGTGAATGAGTGACGGAGAAGTAGAGAGGAGAAAGAGAGAGGGCGTAAGAAAGGAGAAAGTGGGAAAGAGTGAAAATGATGAATGAGCATGAATAATAGTAGGTAGAGATAAAAAAGCAATATAAAACAGGGAGCTATAAATGAAGTAATAACGTTTGATAATTGTGGAGATATATCACAAATAGAATTTTGGAAAAGAAGGGATTAGTATCCTGAGCAGGAATTTTGAGAGTATGGCTGGGCTGTAGATAGAAGAAAGATGACATGAATAATGGGGGAAAAAGAGGAACAGGAAAAGGTAAACACTTCAAGAAATGGGTAAGAAATAAGATGTGCATTAGGAATTTAAATGAATTATTTTGTCTCCCAAGTTTTAACTTACAATGTTTTCTGCCCATGACGGTCTAATTCCCAATTAAGATATGCTAATAAGGCTGACCATATACCCACTGTGCCTGATAAGCAGCTTATTGCCTTTTTGAGTTGGGGGAAGGCAGTTATCTTGTCTTTCCACACTTAAGTTTCTCATTGGCATTCCTCCTCCAAAGACACAAAGTGACCGACCGCATATTGTTCTAACTAATATTTGTTTTAGTTGAATACACTTTCATCTCTGCTGAACTGACTACTAGCTGTTTATATAAGCTTTGTATTTCTCCATCTGCTTTCAGTTACCTTGATTCAGAAATAATATTCACTTGGATTGTTTTATTAATGGGGAAAATTGTCTTCATTCTGGTCTGTTTTTCTGTGGATAAATGTAATTATTTTCCAGCATGTAAAGTATCGTAGGAGGCTAAATATGCCTTAGAAGTAACATTGATAAAAAGGGGGAGGTTGTGCCATGGAGTCAACTTTGCTGACCTGCCAAAAATAGACAGTGGCTATGAGCTGAATCATGGTGATGGAGTGAAAATCTGATTGTCCTTCAAGGGATGCTAGAAAGCACATCAGAAAATGGCAGGACTTAACACATATAGCAGCCAATTACTGGGCATTCAAGCATTGTGAGGCAGTGGTATCCTGCCACATTTCACAGAGGTGAAACATACCTATTTACATGCAAATTTCTGCAGTGAGAGTCCCTGACCCAAGGTACAGCAGGAACTGTAGGGTCCTTCCCAAAGGGTTCTGGGGTTCCCAGGACTTGATATTCTCCTGATGTTATTGCCAAGTTCTTGCATCAGGCTTCTCCCAGATTTCCTCTGCTGGGCTCTTAATAGTGACCAACACTTCTGGCCCACTCCGTTCCAAAATGTCATCACAGATCCTCCCTATTTCCCAAGCTAACAGGAACATAAAGATATAGAGAGTAGCTGTGGTTAAGATTATGAGCTCTGTAGTCAGACTTCATGAGTTCCAGTGCAGGCTCTGACCCTTACTTGTTGCATGGCCTTAAACAAGTAACTTATACCTCAGTGTCTTTCTCTGTAAGGTGTGGGTAAAAATAATAGTTCCTTCATAGAGTTGCTGTGAGGGTCAATGAGTTACTAATATGAAGAGCACCTGGCTCATTGTCAACCCTTAATACATGTTAGTTATTACTAGTGATAGATTGTAACGGTTGAGGAACTTTCCTGAAGACTTGAGGTTATAGGAAAATTACAGCTTTGGGAAGAACAATGTGAAACTGAATATGAGATGCTGCTGCTGAATCCATTGGCCAGTCTGTGGTGCAGAGTCCCCAACCGGTTGTTTTTCTCCTTAGTCTGCGGCCTCTACATCCTGCTATAATGGCAGTCTTCTTTAGTTCCCACATTCCTCTCTCATCGCCCCACATCCTGGACCACAATTCCTACTCTCTGAGTTTTGATGAAGCCAAAAAGCAGTAAACAGCACGGCACTCAAGACAGACACTTCTTTCACTTGTACTCTTTGGAAACCTTAAGTCCTCATGGTCTTAATCACTCCCCCAGATTGGGCAAGGAGTCTTTCATTTGCATAACCACAAATCCATTCAGGAATTTCCCAAACAAACAAACAAATGGTCTCCTCCCAAAGCTTCCTGCCATTCCCAGCAGAGTGGAACCCCTGCCAGAGTCTCAGGATTTGTCTCTTAGCATTGAAAAGATTAAAAACACATCCCTTGACTATACTTGTGTTCAGCCTATGAAGCATGTTTGGTGTTGTTGATGATCATCACCTTGAGAAAAAATCTGAGGTGCTTCAGGAAATGGTCTAAGCAGTGATTCCATTTTTGGGTATATATCCAAAGAAATCCAAAACACCAATTCAAAAGAATATATGCATTCCTATGTTCATTGAAGTATTATTTACAACAGCCAAGCTATGGAAGCAACCCAAGTGCCCATCAATAGAGTGGATAAAGAAGATGTGGTACATCCATACAATAGAATATTCTCCAGCTATACAAAAAGAATAAAATCTTACCATTTGTGACAGCATCGATGGACTTGGAAGGTATTATGCTAAGTGAAATAAGTCAGAGAAAGATGAATGCCATATGATTTCACTTGTATGTAGAATGTAAGGAATAGAATAAACAAACAAAACAGAAACAGACTCAGAGATACAGAGAAAAAACTGATGATTGCCAGAGGGAAGGGGTGTTGGGGACTAGGAGAAAAAGGTGAATGAATTGAGAAGTAGGGATTGGTAATTCCAAAATAGTCAATGGGATATAAAGTACTACATAGGAAAAATAGTCAATAATATTGTAATATGTTATGTGATAACTATGTATGGTGCCAGTTGGGTACTGGAAATATGAGGGGGAACACTTGGTAAAGTATATGATTATCTAACCACTATGCTGTGCACCTGAAACTAATCCTATCTAATAAAAGAGTAATATACAAATTAACCATCACTCTGCGACAGAAATGGCGGTGCCCATAGCCACAAGATGGCAGTGCCCAGTCCCTCTCAACCCCACTGGAGTCCCCCAGTCTGGGGAAGGGGGCAGCACTGAGAGCCAGCAGCATGAGCAGCCTGACAGAATGCTGCCCAGAGGCCCTCCTGACCCTTTATAAAAAAACAAAAACAAATTCATTCACCATAGAGTGATCCCTCCCTCCCCCCACATACCTGCAGCCTCAGGGTCTCAGCCTCAGAAGTGCCCTTGCCCCCACCGAGTAATCCCTTTGAGTGATTCCTTCCCGGCAGCAGCCTCAGAGTCTCAGCCTTGGAAGCACCCATGCCACCGTGGAACAATCCCCTCCCAGTGGCAGCCTTGGGAACTCAGCCCACGCCTCCACGGAGTGATTCCCCCCACCCCACCCCCACACACCTTAAGCCTCAGGGTCTCAGCCTCGGAAGCACCTTTGCCCCCACAGAGTGATCCCCCCATACACACACCTGCAGCCGCAGGGATCCCCTCCCAACAGCCGCAGAGATCCCCTCCCAACAGCAGCCTCCGGGTCTCAGCCTTGGAACCTTGCACATCCCCTTGGAGTGATTCCCCCGCCCCCACATACACCTCCAGCCTCAGGGTTCTCAGCCTTGGAAGCACCTGCACCCCCATGGAGTGTCCCACCCCCACGCCAGCAGCCTCAGTGTCTCAGTCTTGGAAGCACCCACACCCCCATGGAGTGATTCCTCCCCCCACACACACCTGCAGCTTCAGGGTCTCAGTCTCAGAAGCATCTGCACCCACCCTGGGCGAGTGATCCTGCCCCACTGGAAACCTCAGGGAGTCAGCCTCAGAACTTTCCTTGCTCCCAGCCCAGTGATTGGAGCGGGGAGGGGGGAGGGAGGTATCTGGGCAAAGCTGCCCAGCAAACTTCTCCCATTGAGCAGAAACTTGTGACCAGTTAGGGAGGTAGATGGGTTTTGTTTAAAATCTTTACAAACTACAAAGGAAATGTCTGAGGTAGGGCTTCATATCAGAAGTAATTTTCAACTAATTTCTGAGGCAAACTGCTGCATTGCAGTTACATTACTAGAAAGTACCCCATGGTCCAGAGGTTTCCCCAGCAGCAGTGCAGGTGCTCCCTGCCCTGGTTCCTCAGCACCTCAGGTGGGGCTTGAGCCCACCCAGGAAAGCCTTTTCCCCTACAGTTTTCACCAAGGCAGGCAGGTTTTGTAGACATAAATAAGAAGTGCCTATGCACAAGTCCTGAAGATGCTGGGGCCGGCAGAAATAACAAACAAGCAGGGAAAAGAGCAAAACCATAAACACCACTAATCCCAACATAGATCATCTTTTTTTCAGATGATGGTGTTTCCATCTTCTTTGTCTTCTGGAAGTGAGACAGATTCAAGTACTGAAGATTACACCAATGGAAAAGTTAACAGAAAGAGAGGACAGAGAAGAAATAAAAGGAGAAAAGAAAGAAAGGACAAAAGATGAAACATCAAGAAAAGAAAGAGAAGGAAAAAAGGAAGAAATAAGCACATGATATCACCTTTCCAAGATCTCATGAAATTCCTATTTAAGGAGTTATTTTAAGACACTTTTAGTTGGTGTTTACATTTTTACTGGTTTATCAAGACCACGGCAGGTACAGTGTCCAATATGCTAAAGAAAAAACCCTATCTAATAAAGAGGCAATACAGAGAGGAGGGCAGTTAGAGGTGAACGGGCCAGCAGGGAACAGATAAGCATCAATCAAATAGGCAGGAAAATGGTTAGGGAGTGACCTGGCTGGCCAGCAGAAGCAGTTAGGGGCAAACAGACAGGAAGTCAGGTGAGTGCTTAGGAGCGAGCAGTCCCAAATTGGGAGAGATGTTCCACTGCCAGTATAGGCTGGGAAGAGTGACAACCATAACCCTAACCCTAACCTTAGCCCTAACCCTAAACCTAACCTTAACCCTAACCCTTACACTAACCCTAATCCTAACCCGAATCCTAACTCTAACACTATCTTAGGCAGATACCTAACCCTAACCCTAACCCTAACCCTAACCCTAACCCTAACACAAACCTGGGCAGATTAACAAACAAATACCTCCCTAACCCTAACCCTAACCCTAACCCTAACCCTAACCCTAACCTTAACCCTAACATAACCCCAACCCTAAACTTAACCCTATCCCTAACCCTAACCCTAACCCTAACCCTAACCCTAACCCTAACCCTAACCTTTTCCTTTACCCTAACCCTAACACTATTCTGAGCAGAGCCATAACCCTAACCCTAACCCTAATCCTAACCTTAATCCTAACCTTAAAACTATCCTGAGCACAGCCATAACCCTAACCTTAACCCTAACCCTAATCTTAACCCTAACCTTAACCTTATCCCTAAATCCAAACCCTAACCCTAACACTATCCTGAGCAGAGCCATAACCCTCACCCTAACCCAATCCTAACCCTAAACCTAAACCTAACACTACCTTGACCAGATCCATAACCTTAACCCTAACCCTAACCCTAACCCTAAGCTTATCCCTAAACCCTAACCCTAACCCTAACACTATTCTGAGCAGAGCCATAACCCTAACCCTAACCCTAATCCTAACTCTAACCTTAACTCTAACCCGAATCCTAACACTATCCTGAGCAGAGCCATAACCCTAACTCTAACCCTAACCCTAACCTGAATCCTAACACTACCGTGGGCAGAGCCATAACCATAACCCTTACCCTAACCTTAACCTTGTCCTAAACCCTAACCTTAACCCTAACAATATCCTGAGCAGAGCCATAACCCTAAGCCTAAGCCTAAGCCTAACTCTAACCATAACCATAACATTATCCTGGGCAGATGCATAACCCTAACCTTAACCCAACCCTAACCCTAACCCTATCCCTAACCCTAAACCTTCACCCTAACACTAACCCACAGGGATTAGTAGTTGGATATCCCCCGAGGGATCCCAGATTGGAGGGCTGAGGGAACCCTGCCCAGTGCACAAATTTCATGCACAAGGCCTCTAGTATCAAATAATACTGAAAGTAAACTGTAATTGAAAACAAAAATAAAAGAAATGGCCAAAGAATTGGATGCGTGAAGAGATAGAGTTGGTGTCAATGACTCTGAGAATTGTTTGTTGGAAACATCTGATGAAACTGGAAACTGAAGGCAATGAATATATGTTCATTCTGTATGCTTCCCCTCACTACAAGGTATACTGTCGTTGTGTTCTACCCAGCCTCGCTTGTATTTTCATGCCTCTGAAGAATAATTTCCTTGTAAATCATTAATATTCTCAAAGTTGCTACATCCAGTGCCTTTTTCTTAATCCACATCCTCCTCCTTGATTGTTTAGAACATTTGACATTATCAAAATTCTGTTTTCTGTTGAGTCTCCTACTTCTTCATCTCTGGATTTTCCTGGAACCTTTGCTTGTTCATTCTTGGACATTTTTGTGGTTTTTCTGTTCCCACCCTTTCCCCCCAAATGTTATGGCCTAAGGCTTTATCCTTGACTTTTTTTTTTTCCTGTTTCCTATACTTTCTCTTCTAGTATCCTTATTCATTGCTATGGTTTTGTTTTGTTTTGTTTTCTGCAGATGACACCCAAATTCCTACCTTGAGTTTTGACATTTCTTTTTAACCTAACCCTAGGTGCTCACTTTTCCAACTGCCTTTGCTTCTTTCTATTTAGGTACTCAGCTAAATCCTTAAACTAAAAAGTCTTCATCTTCAAAACCAGGGGCATTTGTTAATGTATTTTTTTTTTAAACCAATGGTACCATAATCTTACATTGAAGCAGATTTAAAACATCAAGTCAATATTTTCTTAAAAATTTTTAATTCTGGTCCATGGTAAGAAATTGATTTTATATCACAACTGCTATACATACACATACAGAAACATACACACATGTAACTGAATAACATTTCATAAAATAGTACTTACCCTCACTATGTATGATGCTCTCTAATCTATTTTATTCTAATCTATTTGATTTCACTTTAAAAAGTCTGATTGTGTGACCCATTCAATTTGATTTCATGAGGAGATATTGCAATTTAAAAAATATTGCTTTTATATAATCTTTGATTCATCTTTCTTTTTAAACTCCCAATCTAATCAGTCATTACGTAACAGGTTTATTTTCAAAATGTCTTGCATATTCAATCCACTTTTCTATTTTGTCTCTGACTCTGTCAAACGTCCCCTTCCTTGGTAAGGCTTCCCAGGTGTCCTTAACTCCGGGCACTCTCACCCTCCCCCAAGCAACTCTGTTTCTTAAATAAGTATCACTCCTCACAACGTTCTGTTTTCTTACCTTCATTTTTTATCTTAGACCTTGCCATTTGACAGTATGCAATCTCTTTATATGTTTGTTTATTTTCTGCCCTTTCCAATAAATTGGGAGATGGAAGATTTGGTATTCCTAGCCCTGAGAATCAAGTTGTGCTTGGCACAGAGACCAATAAGACTAGGTTGGAGAGAAGAATGAATGAATGACTTCCAGCAGGAATTTCCTCCAGGGCCAGGGAGAGGGAACCTCCTACAACCTCCTTTTGTTTATTATTTTTATTATTTTTTATTTTTAAAATATATTTTAATTGATTTTCAGAGAGGAAGGGAGAGGGACAGAGAGAAAAAATGATGAGAGAAAATCATTGATTGGCTGCCTCCTGCACATCCCCCACTGGGGATTGAGTCCACCACCTGGGCTTGTGCCCTTGACTGGACTCAAAACCAGGACCCTTCAGTTTGCAGGTCGACACTCTACCCAGTGAGCCAAACCAGTTAGGGCTGTTTTTTATTTTTAACCACCTTGGGTCTTGCACCCACCCTCATGGCCAAGGAATGGACATGGGCATATTGATTTAATATCTCCATTTATTGCCCTTCCCTGGATCATTCATTGTGAATGGTTCCAATCAAGGCCCACCTTATAGCCAGGAGTGGGTTGTATTCAAACAAAAGCTCTGGGTGTTACACTGTAAAAATGGGGGAGGAGTTGGAATGGATGTTGAGAAGAAGTCAAAATGCCCATTACAAGGATTCAGAGGTGGTCCAGCAAAAACATTTACCCTCAGAACTGACTTTGCCCTCTAAGTTGCACATGCTGAACTGGCTACTATACAAAGTCAATGAAATGTCACATACTTTCCCTTCCCTAGACCCGGCTCTCCCTGCTCCTTCCAGCTCAATCTTTTGGTCTGCAACATACCACTTGTCATTCTCCAAAATACATAAAAAAAGATACACTGTCACACTGTTGCTTTGAATGGAATGACAATAATGAGTGATTGAGTCTGTGGTTAAAATTTCATACAAACTAATGATGCGCTGATAGAAGTGGGAATGGTGCAGAACACTATTCTCTACGTTCGAAGATGCCACGGGGGAGGGATTTGGAGGGACATTTGGAGACATCTAAAGCACTGCTGGGAACTGGTTAGGAGGTCGTTTCTGTAACTTACAGATGCTCTTCAGCTGGCAAGACCCATTTTCTACAGGAGTCCCCTGAGGCAGGATGAGACAGTGGATTCAAATCTCCTGAGATCTCACCAGGCTGACTCTTTGGTACCCACCACGTCTTCCTTTTTATAAAAGAAGAAAATCACCTTCATCTCCTTTCTCACACCCTGAAGTCACCCTTAAAGAGATAGAGCAAGTTACTGAAGTTGAAGCTCACAAGAGGTATCTCAGTTAGTGAAGTGTTAGTAGGGATAGTGTTAGCACATGCTGACACATTGATCCTTGTTATTCCTTGTGGCTTCCATAACCCATACATACCCAGCAAGGGGAGGGAAAATTTTGTGAGTGCCGCAGGCTCTGCAGAGACTTCATCCTTCTCTGCTGAGAGGACTCAAAGATGTGGACATTAGTAAGCCAGTGAGAGTTAGACCAATTAATCTGCACTATAGAAGACCTCAGATCCCTTTCTGTTGAAGTAATCTTTCTCAGGAGTCTCTGTCATCAAGACTTCTCTTTAAGCCCTGGTCAGATTGCTCAGTTGGTTTAAGTGTCATCCTGCAACCAAAAAGATTGCAGGTTTGATCCCCGGTAGGGGCACATTATGAGAGGCAACCAACTGACGTTTCTCACATCGATGCCTCTCTCTCTCTCTCTCTCTCTCTCTCTCTCTCTCTCTCTCTCTCTCTCTCTCTCTCTCTCTCTCTCTCTCTCTCTCTCTCTCTCTCTCTCTCTCTCTCTCTCTCTCTCTCTCTCTCTCTCTCTCTCTCCCTCTCTCTCATCAATGGAAAATATCCTTGGGTTAGGATTAAAAAAAGTTGCCTTTAAGCCTTTCATGCTGATCCACCCTCTTATGCTACTGATTCCCTTTTATTTACTTACTAGAGGCCTGATACACAACATTCATTCACTGGGGTGGGTGGGGGAGGGGGCACGGTCCTCAGCTCCGGGGAGGCAGGAGAGGCTCCCACCACTGCCACTGTGCCTGCCAGCTGTGAGCTCAGCTTCTGGCTGAGCAGCACTCCTCCTGTGGGAGCGCACTGACCACCAGGGGGCAGCTCCTGCATTGAGTGTCTGCCCCCTGAAGGTCAGTGCGCATCATAGCAACTGGTCATTCTGCTGTTTGGTTGATTTGCATATTAGAGTTTTATTATATAGGATATTTGTCTTTGAAGGTCATTTTAATCAGAATTAACTTGGATAAAAGTATAATGCAGGATCTGGAGATAATAGGATGGCTGAGGGTGGTGTTCACTAATGGAGTAATCTGTGGGAGTGGGAGTTGTCTGTCCACAAATATCCAAGAGTGTGAAAAATCCAAGCTTAACTACTTTTTTTTGGATCAAAGTTCAAAGATCCTGATACAATCTGAGAGGATTAACACCTGAACACATGGTCTGTTATTAACCACTAGTCTATTAGTAGAGATTGGCTTTCTTAGATTACCTAGTCTGTCTGATACCAAATCAGGACAAAGCTTTACGTATACTAACTCATTTGATTATCCAAACAATCTTCTGTGGCAGATCTTATTTTACAGATAAGAAATTTGAAGCCTGAAGAGAATGTGATTTTATTCATCCATCTATCTACCTCTCTGTCCAGCACATTTAATAAATGCCTGCAATGTAATAGATCTTGTGCTGGAAGCCAGGATATCAAGATGAAGTATGATAAGACCTTTGACCCTGAGGAATTCTCAATTAAGTAGGACAGAAAGATAGTGAATTCTTATTGGTAATCCTACCTGGAGTCATATATGTAGCTGGTTAATGGATAAAGTGGGATCATGACTCAGGTCTCAGAACTCCTGATCTAATATTTTTTTCATTGCATCAAACTCTCTTTCATTGCAGCAACTGATTTCCTGATGTGTGAAATATAGCTAATATATGAAATGTGGCATAGATAATAAAAATGATTGCAGTTCACCTCCTGTGGAAGACTCTTTTTAACAGTGTTAATGAATCATATGCAATAAAAATAATAACTAGAATACTGTAAAATTGTCACTGGTCTTTCTTTATTCCTAATCACTCAGCAATGACTCCTTTAATGGCAAGGGGTATCCATGGCCTAAAGAACCATGGTGTAGGTACTGTGATTCATAATTTTGAATTATATTAAAATTCTTCCTTTTGTAGAGTAGCATTTCTTTCCCAGCCAAACTAATTTTATAGCCTTTGCTAATCTGCATGGCTCTCTAGCTCTATTAGAGGGGCAGGTAGAAGGAAGGACTAAGGAGATGTCACTTTTTCAGAACACTGAAGAGCAGCCTGAAGCACTGCCACAAGATGATAGTAATTCAGAGTCACTGGTGATAATACCCTGAGAGTCTGACAGGACCTTAGAGATCATCTAATGTGCTGTGCCAGCACAGCCAAGGGTTTGGTGAGTCTGAGTGGGTGGGGGCGGTGAAGGATGAAGAAATGACAGACAAAGAGAATAAGCTGGGTCTAAGTGGATCTTCCTGTGCCTGGCTGAGGCCACAGAGAGAGATCCAGAGGCAAGCTGAGCCTTTATTTTATAGCCAGAGGTAAACAAGGTAGTGGTCACCATAGTTACAATGTTCTTGTGAGTTTCACTTGTTTTGGCAGCACTTGCTGCATCTCCCTCAGCCCATTAGCTACCCAGATAAGATCTAGGGAGCATCATAAGGTCAAGCTTAATTATGCTAAGAGGGCTGTGCCCTCTAAACTAGGACTTGTTTGTGGCTTTGCCAACACGTCAGTCCAAGGCTTAACCCTATACCCGCATCCTATAATCTAACCCAACCTTGGGATGTAATGAGGCTCAGAGCAGTGGGAGGGGTCATCGAAGCCTCAGAGCAGGTGAGTGTCTGAGTCAGGACCAGGTGGAGTTCCAGTATCCCAGTGCCCAGTCCTGATCCTGATGTTGCCTTAGCAGGGAGAAATAAACTGTGTTCCTTTGCCCAAAACTTTGAGAAGAGACAACCTAACAAAGATGAATGAAGCTGTAGCAATTTAAGAATCAATTTTACAGTTATTATTTTTGGAAAGTCATTGAACCATATATGTCAAGCTATCTGGGTTACAGCTGTGGTCTGTTCTTTTGTATCCAAAAGATCTTTTACCCATTAAAATACATATTCTTAATCTTCTCTTTGTATGGAGGTGAGCTGTGGCTCTCTCAAAGAAGTGATGAAAGCTGTAGACCTTTCCCTCAGATATTTGTACATACAGTCATAATTTTACAAACATTTTCATGGGTTTTATGAACTTCTTTAATCTTATTCATGGGACAAGCATGGAATTCAGATAGCTCTAAAGAGACTCCAGGGCTCAAGGAGGTTGACAAGATATGACTTATTTCATCTGTTTCCAGGAGTCTCTTGATGAAGGGCAAGAAGGAATTCTGCCTACAGACTGTCTATAGACTTAAACTGCACACTTCTCGGTTTTATTTTTTGGAGAATCTTGACTGGTACAGATTT